>JAQJVL010000996.1:244028-292401 GCA_035578905.1 Stictocephala bisonia | reverse complement strand
ATATAGTGGTGTTGCAACGAAAAGTCTTGGAACAGTTGTAGCAATTACTCTGGTTCCACAACAGTAACAACCATAGAGCATTGTAACGCAACATTTTCAATTCCTAAAATACTTTATAAACCAATGTTAAGAACAAAATATGTGTCAAACACAAATACTGTACAAGTGAATGTCACACAACATAAATATATTACAATATAAGCACAAATATACTAAAATACAAGTACAAAATACACATATATATCAAAATACAAGCACAAAATGCATAAATATACTACAATACAGGTACATAATGCACAAATATAGCACAATACAAGTACAATATAAGTACAAATACCATGGTGATCGATTTCTGCAAACCACATCTACCTTCTTCAGACTAGAGGGATTCACAAACCTGATACTCACTTCTCTACTTTACACAACATTCAGACATTAACTACCACCCAAAATGGACATCCCAGACTTCTCTAATTGTGTCCACACCAATAGCAATCATTTAGCACACACCATGTCAGTATTAAGGTGGTGTGGCCAGCATTAGGAACAACTGAATGCCACTATGCAGCACTGGCTGTACCTCTACGAGAGTTACTACTACACACACAGTCCTTGAAGCGCAATCCTGTGTGTACGGGCGCTGAGTCTTGCTCTACATGTGTGTAGCGAATGGATTGTGACATGTGGGTAAAGTACAATTACCAATTAAGTATGCAAAACAACTTAGTAAATTTAGGGGTATTAAAAAGCCTAAGACGCCCTACACATTGTTTTATTTATCGCCAAATTGACAAATTAGCAAAATCACATTTGCTAATTTGTAGTAAAATTATGTGATTTGAAATAAATGTTGATCAAGACCAGTCCTATGGGTCTGTTTTCAAATTTGGGAATAATCGGGTTAATAGTTTCTTAATGGTCATTGTAACAAGAAAGCCCAAATTCACATCTTTGGCGTGATGTACTCGTATTTATAATTATAAAGATAATTTTAATGAAGAACTACTTCGAAGATGTATAATACCTGATGAAAAGACATTACAATAGAAAAAAATGAAAAAAATTGACCAAACAGTCTTAAGAGGTACGAGCATAGAACCTATTGCCTACAATCCAATCTCTTTAACACTTAGTTCCCAAGTAGCTAGGTTACAGCACTGTGTCCCTACTGTTGGCGGAGAAATTACGTGTGCTTGAGTTTGAAGGTTGTTTTCTATGAAACTGAGAGGCATATGAAAACTCCAAACGTACCATTGTTTTCCTTGTTCAATTCTGCGTTATAACATATGAATTTAAAAATTTTATTATATCTTCTAATTATTTTTATCTTAGAACAAAAAAGTACCAGAATTTTAATTAGTTTTCAATGTACATCAAATTTACACCATTATTACTCAAAAATCCGTTCATGTAATGATTTTATATTTTAATACATAGTTGATAGGAATGTTTCCTATAAATTTTATAATTTAAAGTATAAAAGTTCTTGTCAATTAGCTGAAACATTGCTTTCTTGACTTATAGAGGTTGTAAAATTAATTATTTTGTCTTGTTGTAATCCTTATTACATATAAAAGGGTGGACAAAAATATGGAAACGCTGTGTAAAGTGTAATTTTTGCACATCATCATCATGCTTACAAAGAACACACTTTTTGATGCCAAAAGCATTTCATCTTTTCAGGGGCCATGAGGAGATGAACGAAAATCTTCAATGTAACCATAGGTTAAGTTTGGTATCAAATGAAAGGTCTATTCAAGAGAAATTAATTGCCGCAATCCGGACTTCTAAAGGTTTATCCTTTCCAGGGTAGCGGTAATTTGAATTTTAAAGTAACTAGTTTGAACAATATTATTTCTCTGATATTTAATGGTTTCGAGTAAATTATTCTGATAAAAAATTATACTTTATGGAACACAATTATTAAACAAATCAAATTAACAAATTATCTATGAAAAAAATAATGTTGTGAGAATGTTTATATATATTTTTCCATCCTGCTACATCATTTTCAAATCGATTTAAATTGATTTAAAATAACTATAAATTGACAAATTTAAACTGTTTAAATCAGTATAAAACCTCTGAATTTACTTACATAATTATAAGAAAATAATGTATCATAACTATATACTAGTGCCCTTTAACCTAACCTATATAGGTAATAAGGATTACAGCAAGATCAAATAAACTGTTACAAACTCTACAAGCCAAGAAAACAATGTTTAATTTAATTTATGTGTAATTTTTATTGAAATTACAAAATTCTAATATTTATAATACAGCATTTCCATATTTTTCCACCCTTTATATGTAATAAGGATTACAACAAGACAAAATACTTAATTTTACGACCTCTAGAAGCCAAGAAAACAATGTTTCAGCTAATTGACAAGAACTTTTTAACTTGAAATTATAAATTTATAAAACTTACAGGAAACATTCTTATCAACTACGTATTAAAATACTAATGTGCTACATGAACGGGTTTTTTAGTAATAACGGTGTAAATTTGATGTACAGTGAAAACTAGTTACAATTCTGGTACTTTTTGTTCCATTTAAGATAAAAATTATTAAAAGTTAAAATAAAAGTTTGAAATTCATATTTAATAATGCACAATCAAACAAGGAAAACAATGGCATGATTGGAGTTTTCATAGGCCTCTTAGTTTCTTAGGAAACAACCTTCAAACTCGAGTGCACATAATTTCTGCGCTGGCGGTAGGGCTGACATCTAATGCTATTAAAAATGTCATAATTTAAGGTTTTAATCATAGAAATAAAGAAAAACTCCTTCATTCAAAACCTTAAACCTGTCCTAATTTAAGGTTTTGACTTATAGAAATAAATAAACATTCCCTTATTGATACTGCCAAAGAATTTAATGAACCTGCAATTCAGGATGATATTAAGTCCATCCAAGTAAGTCTTCGCCAGTTGGAGCCTAGAATAACTGATTTAGAACGGAGAGTTACTGATGCTGAGAGTAAAATTGAGGTTTCTGTTACTAACAGTTGTTTCCCTCCCGGGTCAGTTGATGTAGTGATGGAGGAACTCTTGGATAGGGATAATAGAAAACGCAACCTTGTTTTGTTTAATGTACCTGAATCTACCTCTAAGAATCTGACTGATAAGAAAACCTATGATCTTGATGTTATAAAACAAGTTGTTAATTCTTCTGGTGTTAATATCGAGAGTAGCTGCCTTAAACACTTTAGGATTGGCAAACCAGTTAGTGATAAAATACGGCCGATTAAAGTAATCTTTGCCTCTGAAGCCGATAAAAACAAGGTGATTGAGGGATTTTCCTCTGACAGGATTGTAGCACAAAATCCCCTTCTAAGAGATCTTAAACTTTCCCGTGATCGTACTCCACTCGAGCTGAAAACTCTGGACAAGCTGAGAAAGGAGCTTGAAACTAGGATTTCAGCTGGTGAGTACAATCTTTCAATAAAGTATCGTAATGGCACTCCTAAAATTGTTACCCTAAACCAAAAAAACTAATATGTACCAACGGCAATGCTAGAATTAGTTTTTACTACCAAAATATTAATGGCATTAGATCTAAGTTACCAAACTTTACTCAGAACTTCAACTCTTCGCCCTATGATTTTGTCATCCTCACGGAAACTAAGTTGGATGCCTCTGTTTGTGATGGAGAGTTTGGTGGGGGTCCCCACAGGATATTTAGATGCGACAGGTCTTCGGATACTAGTGATAAGGTTGGTGGTGGTGGTGTATTAGTGGCCGTTCCCGCTCTTTCAGATGTCAAAGTTCACAATTATCCTGCTTTGAGATTTGAAGCACTGTTTCTTGAAGTCGGGCTGGAACTTCAAAAGAATCTTTTATTATGTGTCGCCTACATTCCTCCCGGATCATCCTTATCTAAATTCCAGTCATTCTGTGATGCATTCGACGACTTTATCTTGGCAACTTCTCAATATGATTACATCATAGTTCTAGGGGATTTTATCTAAGAAATTCTGTCTCACCTGAAGCGTCTGAAAATCTCCTGTACGATGTTTTGTGCAGTCATGATCTTGAGCAATATAACGACATATTGAATGATAAAGGAAACAAACTGGATTTGATTTTTGCGAATACCAATATTCGCTGTTGCAAGGCTCAGGATTTGCTCGCTTGTGAGGATTTGCACCATCCAGCCATCGAATTTGACCTTGCTATGGAATCCGAACTTTCCATTGATGGGAAGTCATCGTATGCCCCCAACTACTTCAAATGCGACTTACAACAGATAAGATCGGATTTATCCAAATTACATATTGATGTTGCCTCACTTCACTCGAGTGTAGAAATCACTTTTAATAGATACCTCACTTCTTTGAGCAATATTATCAAGTCGCACACACCTCTGAAGAGGGTTAACAAATCTTCCTTTCCAACGTGGTTTGATAAGCAGCTAAGGGAGCAGGTGATTATGAAGAAGGTACTTCACAAAAATTACAAGAAATCTGGCCTAGAAAGTGATTATCTCAAATTTTCCCAAGCCCGGAACACATGCAGGATAAAATCCTTTCAATGCTATCAGTCGTATATTTCTCACATTGATGACATCTTACCCAGGAACCCGAAGATTTTTTGGTCCCATGTTAAGAATATTAGGCGCACAGCAAATTGTTCTTCCTCGGTTAGACTTGGGCCTGATGAGGCTAACCATCCTGATAAGATGGCCAATCTGTTTGCCAAGCATTTCTCTAATGTTTTCAATGACTGTAGTGCTTGCATTCCTGACTTTCCCGATAAGGAAAATAACCTACACATCTCCAAAATTACGACGTCACCCTCTGAAGTTAAAAGACTTATTGATTCTCTGGATGTGTCCAAGGGCTGTGGTCCTGATTGTATTCCCCCTCGAGTGTTGCGATACTGTGGTGATTTATTGAGTGCTGACCTGGCCTGCTTGTTTAATAGTAGTCTCCAGTGCGGTGTCTTTCCGTCCGGGTTAAAAACAAGCTACGTTACCCCCATCTTCAAGGCTGGTGATAGAAGCGACGTTCGTAATCATAGGCCCATAACTATTCAGTCACCCATTGTCAAAATATTTGAAGCCATTGTCTTAGATAGGTTGAAACCTGTCTTTAGAAACATCATAGTTGTAGAGCAACACGGCTTCACACCCGGCCGTTCTACAGGTACCAACCTCGTGGTGTTTAGTAATTTTATGTACACTTGTTTCTCTCAGGGCCTGCAGGTTGACGCCATTTACCTAGATTTTAGTAAGGCTTTCGACAAGGTGTGCCACAAGTTGTTGATTCAAAAACTGAAAGGATATGGAGTCTGCGAGCCTCTTTTAACCTGGATTAATAGCTATTTGAGTGATAGATTTTCAGTAGTGAAATATAGCTCCGGTATGTCTGATCCTTTCCCAGTGAAATCCGGGGTTCCTCAGGGTTCCCTGCTTGGACCTTATCTTTTTAATGTCTTCATCAATGATATTACTGAAAGTATTGAATCTAAGTTTCTACTATATGCTGATGATATTAAGCTGTTCTACCCGATCAAGACTAGAGAAGACTGTGATGTTCTGCAGAGGTCCCTTAATCATGTTATGCATTGGTGTGAGATGAACCAGATGTCTCTTAATGTGGAGAAATGTAAAGTAATTACTTTCAGTAGAAGGGGAAACATTGTTGTCAACAACTACACTGCTGATAGATCAACCCTGGAACGTTGTAGTGACATAAGAGACCTTGGTATCCATCTCACATCCTCTTTATCTTGTGAGGAACACATTGATGACATCTGCACAAAAGCTAGATGAGTCATCGGTCTTATTGCCAGAGTGGCGAAGAGTGGTCTTTCAGCACATTCACTGGGTCTTTTGTATAAGTCCTTTGTACTCCAAGTCCTAGAATACGGCGGCGTCATATGGCGATCTTACCTAGACATTCACATAACCAGACTTCAGGGAATTCAGCGTCGCTTCATTAGAATGATGGGGTTCTCGCTGGGCTATCGTTGCTGAGATGTGCCTGTTGATCAACTCGAGCTTCTGAAGTTCAACCTGCGGCCTTTGGAGCATTGGAGAGCTGTTGCTGATGCTGTGTTTCTCTTCAAGTTGATTCGTGGAATTCTTGACTGCCCAGAACTTCTGCAGCTAGTTGAGTTTCGTGTTCCAGGAACTACTAGATCCTCTGAGCCGTTCATAAGAAGAGCCCACAGCAGAAACTATCTGAAGAACAGTCCACTCCCTCGCCTAATGAGCATCGGAAATGCTATCTCTGGTCAGGTTGACTTCCACTTTGACAGCCTCCATGCATTTAAGAAGAAGCTAAAAATGATGGACTTATCTTGTCTTTAAACCTTTTTCACCTCGCTCCTTCCTAACCTTCTACCCTCCTTCCACTCACCTATAAATACTCACACCCTGCCAACTTTTACACACATACACACACACACACACACACACACACACCCATCCACACACCTACACACTTCATCTGATTACATTACACTTACACACTTTCATTATAACGCTAGTTATTTTGTTATTTGCTTTCAGTATTGGTTTATTGTTATCATTTGTTTAGTCTAGTTAGCTTTAGTGTTTTCATTGTTGAATTTTGAAAGTTTATATTAGTTTAATTTATTTCATGTTCGTTGTTACTATTTATTTACTTTACTATGTAGTTTTTCTATTGTTTGTTATTTCTTATAGTCATATTGTTTTTTCATATAATTGTTAGTGTTCAACAGTTATTTTTGCATGTTTGTTAATCTTTGTTTAAAAAGGCATTGCCGTTGGTTCAATAAATAAATAAATAAATAAATGCAGATAGAAACAACAATGTAGGTGAATAACTGTTTACTTAAGTCTACTATAACAAATATAAATTGTTTAAAAGATATGTTGAATAGAAACGAAAAATAATATTACGTTTAAATAAATAATAATCATTACATTATAACGTTTAATTTATTTTATAATATGTTGTCCTATTTTTCTATCATACTGTATGTTTTTTATAAAATGAAGATGTACCATGATTAAAATGTAGTTTATTTGCAATTATTTTATTAAAATCATATTAAATAAACTTTTCAATAAGAAATATTTTAAAACCTTTAAAACAATAATAGCAATATCTGTCTATTATGTTTCATCTCCAATTTTCAAATAATAGCTAATCCATTATTAGTGTGTAATAGTACTTCCTTATCTTCAAGGGAAAAATTATTTATTTATATAACTTTTAGCCCATACAATGAATAAAATGGTGCTGGTGGTATCACTGAAATGGAATAATATAATCTATTAATTCCTGTCATGTTCTAAATTTTGCATGAAAATAATTTAAGATTAATATTTTAAATTGATATATTATTTATTGATTTAAGGAATACTTCCTTTCTAGAAAAAGCCATAACAAATACATGAATATTTTATACAGTTTGATGGAAATCTTACCATGAGAAAAATATAATAAAAAGTAACAAGATCTTTATAACTTTACAAAGCTGTACAATCTGCTACTAGTAAGTAGTAACAACCAATCCCAAACAACAATAAACTAAGCTAATAACAAACATACATTCATCAAGTATAAAAAATAATAACAGGAATTAATTAATCATTGCAACAAATATAAATTAATTATAATGAGTAGTTGCTAAAATAACAATAATACATCAACGATATGACAATACTGTATTTAAGAGAGTGTTTACCATTTGTAGCTTCATGAGGGATAAACTCGTAATAATTTCATATTTTGCCGCTACACTAGAACTCCTTCCTTCATTTGAAATGCTGTAATGTTTCATTGCCGGAGATTGTCGAAAACTCCCGAAGTAACTGTTGCAGTAAGTCAGCTGTTTGTTAAAAAACACGAACTCCAAACTCTGATGCACTTGGATTCTTGTTAGTTGACCCTATGTTAGAGGCAGTGTTTCGGCCTTCGGGTTACGGTTGGTTTCATTCTGACTTCTGCTTCCTCATACGTACAATGAATGACATCTTTCTGCTAGTACGGCGCATCAAACGTGTAACTTGTGTAACCTTAACCTAGGAAAGATTCAAGTTCTTCAATTAGTTTGAACTGAGTGTAAACGTAAAATATAATTTGTGGAAGTGCCGAATATTTTAAACTGTAAATTCTTAATTTTTATTTAGTTTTGATTCTGCTCTCTATTATAAAAGTTGTGATATAGTATATTTTTGCAACTAGTGGATAACTTCCAATTAACTATTTGCAAGTAAATATGAAGTTGCGTATTTTTTTAAATATATTTTTTATTTTGACGGGTTAAAATAGTTAGCAGCCTCCTGTTTTAGATTTAGCTAGGCTAGTATTTTTTTCAACAGTTAGTTGCAAATAAAATCAAATTGTACTTGCCATTAGGTGGTTTCACTGTACGGTAACTTAACTTAATTTTGGAATGAAACATGGGTTCACAAGATAACAATTCATTCTGCAGCTCCAGTTTTTGGGTAAGTTATTTTGTGATAAATTTTATTTTTATAAGAAAATTTTTGAAAACAGCTAGGTCTCAAGAACAGTGTTTTTGATAAAAAAAGCAATACCGTCAAAGTAACTAAATTATTGTGGCTATTTTTGTAGAAGAATTAAATTATTGTTTGGAAGAGTATAAATTTCTTCTAATTTGTATGTTAAAAATATCACTGGCATATACATTAAAATAAAATAAAAAAGATGACACAATTAATTGTGCACCTTTTAATTTTCTTAAAAAAAAAAAAAAAGTAAATAATAAATCAGAAGGCAGAATAAGTTAAAAATATCAAATTTTGAGCCACTGAAAAAAATGGCAACATAGATTATGTATACAGTTTATTACATTTCAACGGTCAAGACCATTTTTTACAATTAAACTCATGCAAACCGTTGCTGTTTATTACTGTCGTAATATGTAGACTACTGTAGTGTATATTAATTTAACTTAAGTGATTAGGCCTATATACAGGTATATCTAAAACTAGTTAACAGAAATAGAATTTATAAATTATTTAATAAAGAGAGAACAGAGTAGCTCAGAAATTGAACCTACATGTAAACTAGCTAATTAGAGTCAAAATATCCCTGAAAATTCAAGACTAAGTTTTAGAGACTTTAGTATGAATAAATAAATATTTAAACATAAATGATATGGTACATACAGGGTGTTACAAAAAGGTGGGACTGGTTATGCATTTTCAGATTCTAAGTGTAATTTTAAGCTAAAAATGAAGAATATTTTTTCTATTTCCGCTTTGTTTAGCAGCTAGACGCCTTTTTTTTATAAAACAACTACATCTTTGTTGTTATCTTTATGATTGTTACAACACCCGGTAAATGGGTTCATGTTAGAAAGTAGTATTTGATAAACAAATATTTTTAAATTATGATTACAGTATTTTAAAATTTATCTTGATTATTTTCAAAATTATGACGGCCATTTTGTTTTTATTTTGACAAATATCTAAAAAACTACTTGTTTTATAAAAAGTGTTTAAGACCCAAAACAGTTTTTTAAATACCTTTACCAATGATACTTCATTTGAATAAAATCGGTTAAGAAATAACAATTTTATGAACTAACATGATAATATAATAATATGTTTATTTCCTCCAAAAAAGTTTATACATAGTTTACAATAATAAAGATTTTCATTACATTTAACCTGTTTCACAATAATAAATAAATAATTCTACATAGATCAATATTTCCATAGCAAATACATAAAGAGGAAAAAAATAGGACCCCAAAGGCAAGCCTGATTTGGGGCTCTATCATATACTATAGTTCCTGCTGTTGGCGTATTTTCCTTCTAAAAAAAATCTCTCCGAGATTATAATAAATATTAATAACAAATTACAAATAATATACAATACGTTCCTAAATAACAGTTTCAGGCTGTGTCTAAATAAAAAAATTCAACAATAACAAAAAGAATATAAATCTAATCAGAACAACAATATTAACAAGAAAGCATAACAATATTAACCAGATAAACTCACTACAATTACAGTACCAAATTCCAAATACAAATGGATAAGAACAACAGAAAGTAACATAGACAATATAACACAAAAAGAGAACAAACAATAGAATTTTAATACGAATATGCTACAACTAATAATAATAATAATAATACCACCATAAGCTGAGATAATAATTTAACAATTTAAAAATATAATCAGAACAATAATCCTACATCATCTATTTCAAATAATCATTTCCTAATCTCTCTTTTAAATTTATCATAATTTTTAATTTCTTTAATTTTATCAGGCAATGAATTAAAAAGTTTAGGACCAATATATTCATATGTTTTTTATAGTATGTCAGCAAAGGTCTAGGAATCTCATATTTTTTCTATTTCTTAATCTCTCTTTTTACAATCCTTCAACACCAGTAATTCAAATGCAAACTAAATGGCTACTAATTTGACAGTATTTCAACTACATGTGAATTTATGTTAGTTCATAAAATTGTTATTTCTTACTGATTTTTACAAATGAGGTATCATTGGAAAGTTACAGGTATTTAAAAAGTGTTTTGTGTCTTAGACAAATTTTGTAAAACTAGTGTTTTTTTTAGATATTTTGATAAAATAAAAATAAAATGGTCATAATTTTGAAAATAATCAAGTTAATTTAAAAATAGGTTTGTATCAGATACTACGTTCTAACATGAACCCATTTACCGAATTTTGTAACAATCGTAAAGATAACAACAATGATATAAATTGTTTTATGAAAAAAACAAAATGGCATCTAGCTGCTACTCAAAGTGAAAATTGAAAAAATATTCTTCATTTTTAGCTTAGAATCACACATAAAATCTATAAATGCATAGCCAGCCCCACCTTTTTGTAACACCCTGTATATGTACATATTTCAAAATGTATAGGAGAAAGATACCATCTTATTATTCTGAGATAATAACAATCAGAACTAGACATCCAATATACATGGGATCAGAATTAATACAAATATCTAAATTGGAGGAAGTACACTAGCATATGTTATACAGCTATGCTAATGTTAATCCAAGACACTTCCATAGGCCACCTCTGGACTGACTCCATACTATCTTCGAACACGTTAATGATGTCTCTGAATTTGTTACCAAGGCTTAGCAATCTTGTTATGGGGCTATGCTAGTCATAACCAGAAGTGTAGTGCCTTGTGCAAGTAAGGCAGGACAATCAACTTGTCCATTTACAAGATTATGGAGGAAAAGCATATCACCAATGCTGCGTCTAACTTGAAGATCCTGCAGTGCAGTCACAGGGACGTCACAGTAAAGGAAGTCCTGGTGAACACCCAAAAGTCTGAGGAACTTCTTCTGGATACCTTCGAGTCTGTATATAGCCTTCGATGATAGGGTGACCAAACAGGGCTGGTGTATTCCAGTAGCTTTTGGACAAAAGAGCTGTATATGGTCTTGAGAGCTAAAGGGTTAATCAGACCACGGGTGGCACAAAGCATGAAACTCAGTACCGGTAACTGGTTTGCTCTTTAACATAACATACTCATAAACATGCTCATCGGTAGGTAATTCCGATGAGAAAACTACACTCATGTCTTTTATCAACTCTCCCAAAGGTTGATTGAATATGGGTGTACTCTGCCATTTGCTGTGCATGAATTCTGCCAAGGGTTATAGTGGAGCATTTTGAGGAGTTCAGGAGCATGTTGTTGTAGATGCACCAATCATTTATAGTCGAGAGGCTAGCCTACAGGCGGTCTGTATCTTTACATCGTCTTCAAACAAAAGAGCCTCTACATCAATCCAGCTGCTTTCCATTTCTCATATCAGACAGAGTATTACTCTCAAATAGTAAGAGATTAGTACAGTAGACTTTGAAGCTGTGAATCCGTGTTGACTCAGACTTATGAGTGGTCTCAGGAATGGCTTAAATCTAGAGAGCACCAGAGAATCAAACACCTTACTGACAACTGGCAGGATGCTTATGGGCCTATAGTTCTTGACTTCAGATGGATTGCCTCCCATCAGAATAAGAACAATATGACCAACCTTGAGGATGTTCGGAAAAACTTACTCTGTTGAGGAATTGAAGAAAAAATAGAGTGGTCCTGCAAGGAGTGCACGACAATGACACAAATTTGATGGTGGAATGTTGTCAGGAACAGTACCTTTATTGATGTTGTGCTATTTGAAACTCTCAAAGAACTCAGAAGGAGTAAATCTTGTAGAGGCTAACACAGTGTTATTTCCAAATGAAAAAGAGGAGGGAGATTGAACAGGCTGGGAGAACGGAATGTTTTTGCTCCAGAAAACATTGGGATTATTGGGCATAGAGTTGAAACCTTTGTGTGTTCTAGATAACTTTCGTAACAGATGCAGCTCAATGCCTTGCATTGCATTGGTCATTGGCTGAATTCATAGTAGTCTGAGGGTTGTAGAGTTGCTTTTAATAACGGTGCACCTTTTTCTTTTGAATCATGAGGTTAATGAGTTCTTTAGTGAACCACTTTAGAAAAGGGGATGTTCCAATTCTTATGGGCTGCAGCTTTTGACTATTTATAAAATATACCTAAATACTGTTAAATAACATAACCAAAATGTATATATTGAAAATATAATGTCAGAATATGAATTCACAGTTCAAAATAAACATTTCTATAAAATAGTTTTACGTTTTGTTACATATAGTTTGTTATCTTGTTGATACAGACGTTTAGTATCAAAGCCGTAAACTAAGATAGACTGTTGTTCATAAATAAGTTGCACATTTAAATATTAAGGAATTTTGTTCTGAAATTTTACTGTATGTCTGAAATAGGCTAATTTAGGCTAAAAATCACATTTTACATCATCTATTTTTAGCTTATGGCGAAAATAATGTTACTAAAAAGGAGGCCTATAATTGAATACTTATTTGCCGAATAAATACCCAAAACAGTAATTTTTTATCACTAACGGTAATGGACACAACAAAAGTTTGTAAACACAGATATCTCACTCGATAGAACACGCCACATGGCTAGAGCACGAGTTTTGCCATCTGATTGGTCTGTCTATTGGTTAATTGGCAACAATTTGTTAAAACTGCAGAATTATTACCAATTACAATTTTAACGATGAACTTTAATCTAAAAGTTGAAACTTTTTTGTTTTATTTTCTATGATAATCATTTTACTGTATTTTGAAGTCCCTAAACAAAATATTGGTACATAGCAAATGACTTTCTGCATCATTATTATCAGCCAGATTTTAACATAGAGTATACAGTAAGTACCTTACAGAATTGTATTATACTGTCATAGAAAGCTCATGGTTCCACTTATTTATTCAAGCAAATTATGTATGAACCAAGTACTAAGCCCGTACTTTGACATTGGCCTACATTGGACCAGTGCTATGGAAGTGGGCTAGGAGATAGGACGGTGCGAGTTGTCATAGTATGTATTCTTACTTATGAGAAGCCGACACAACATTGTGCGTATTTTAAGGCAAATATGAATAGTGATATGAGTGTGGATGAGTGTAGTCTGGTTGCTAACTGACTGCAACTGTTCCTCAGAAAAGGAAATTTATTAGTAGCCCAACAGCCAGGGCAACTTAGGGACCTATAGCTTTACGTGGGATCCGAACCACGTAGTCTTGGTCTGATTTTCAGCTAACTGACAAGTCTGACGCTCAGTTCTCTTCTCTAAACAACATCCGAACCTTGACTACTATCCAACATGGACACCCCAGACTTCTCTAGTAGAGTCCACGTCGATGGCAACTATTGAGCGGATGCCGTGTCGTTATTAAGAGTACATAGCATGGAACCTATCGCCTACAATCTCCTAAACACTTTGTCCCCAAGTAGCTAGCTTACAGCACTGTGCCACCAGGGCCGACGATACTGTAGAGTATGTGACAAAATTTTACTTAGCTTGTATGGGACTTACATCACTGATGTGATAAAATAGATTGGAAACATTAACTTACCTCCTTCGCTTTTAATTAAGTGGGGCACAAACCCCAAAACATGCAAGAATGCATCATCCAGTTACCTTTTCACTATAGTAGGTTGTTGGATTTTCTTAGGATTATCTCTTATTAATTAGTAACTGTAATTTTGTATGTTTAAATTACAAGTTAGCTTAAATTTGTCTTCAACAGACATTAAAATAAATGTTGCAGAATGTTTTCATGTTCAATGAGATGCACTGATGCAGTAATATCAAAACATGAGTTGTAAACAGGATCTGCAGGATTGAGTTTTTCTGTAACTGCTGCTTGTTGGGAATTTTACTATCATACAACAAATTGCAATTCCAAAATTCTAATCAAAATACACTTCTAAAGTAATAATTACAAAATAATTTTGTTGTAAGCTAATTGTTAGTATTTTTAGATTGTGTGTTTTACAGCTTAGTCTATGTTAGTATGAAAGTGTTACAAGTTAAGGACATTTTACCATTGTACCATACAATTTATCAAGATAATCTAATGGATTCAATAGGTTTAAAAAAGGATATTTGTAGTTGATAAATGTGTGTGAAATTTGGTACAAATTTTTGTTATAGGCTAAATAGAAAAACTAAAATATTTTCATCTGGAAAAAATACTCCTAAGGGGTAAAAATTGCCTCTAGAATATTGTTCCATAAGGATAACATTGGGTTTATTTTAGTAAATTAATAACAACTGTTTTGTATTAATTTAAAATAAACATGTTTAAATTATATGTTCGATATTTTATCCTATTGATGTAATATTTACAGTTTACAATTAATACATTTTTCCTATATTTTTATTCTGTATACAATTATGTGTAAAATCTATTTGGAAAATATAAAATATTGAGATAACCGTGTTGCAATTCCCCTAAAGCAGACTTAAAGGGTGTTCTAGTAGTCTGGTTCACTTGTACTTTTTTTTGTGAAAATTTTCAGCCCTGTCCAAAAATTACAACCAAGGTGTCAATCGATTCGTATTTTTACCTAGAAAGGTTAAGGAAAGGTCCAAAAACGCGCTGATAAAAATTACAAAAGTTATAAACAATTAAGTGAAAAAAATGGGACTTTAGTTTTTTTTAATATCTCGGAAAATTTTCAAAATTTTGGAAATTTGAAAAAAGATTTGAAAAGATTAATGAATTTGAGTAAAAAAAGTCCTGACTTTCGAAACTGTATCTCAATTATTTATAATTTTTACAGAGCCACGAAAATAGAGTCAAAAACCGGTAATCTGGCTTCCGCGTACATTCTATCGCTCTGACATAAAAACAAAAAAAAAAATTATTTAAACATATCAAATGTAAATATTAAAGAATGAAAAAAATCATGTAATGTTGGGATACATCAATAAACAATAATCCGTAGTCAAAATATTTTTATCTCAATTTTAACTTTAATTATAAATTTGTTAATTAATAACTTTTTCTTAATTAAAAGTTAATATAAAAACCCCTATAATAATTAAACTAAAACCCTGAAATTTTTTCCCTTTGGTGAAAAAAATAGATTACCGTCCTTAATAGGCAATAAAATAGATTACCGTTGCCAAAATAAAAAAAATTGTTATTTTCTATTTTATTATTAACAATTGAAAATTATAATTTGTTATGTATTTTTTATAAAATTATAATTTTCAATTGTTAATAAAAAAAATAGAAAATAACAATTTTTTAATTTTGGCAACGGTAATCTATTTTTTTGCCTACTAAGAATAACTTCACAAAAGGAAAACAATTCCAGGGTTTTACTTTAATAATTAGGCTATAGGGTTTTTTTATATTAACTTTCAATTAAGAAAAAGTTATTAATTAACAGATTTATAATTAAAGTTAAAATTGAGATACAAATATTTTGACTGCGCATTATTGTTTATTGATGTATCCCAACATTACATGAATTTTTTCATTCCTTAATATTCACATTTGATATGTTTAAATAATTTTTGTTGTTTTTATGTCAGAGTGATAGAATGTGCGCGGTAGCCAGACTACTGGTTTTTGGCTCTATTTTCGTGGCTCTGTAAAAATTATAAATAATTTAGATACAGTTTCGGGAGTCGGGACTTTTTTTAAGCAAATTCATTAATCTTTTAAAATTTCCAAAATTTTGAAAATTTTCCAAGATATTAAAAAAAACTAAATTCCAATTTTTTTTCACTTAATTGTTTATAACTTTTGTAATTTTTATCAGCGCGTTTTCGGACCTTTCCTTAAACTTTCTAGATAAAAATACGAATCGATTGACACCTTGGTCGTAATTTTTGGACAGGGCTGAAAAATTTCACAAAAAAAGTACATGTGAACCAGACTATAGACCATAAACTTTGTTGTCTAGAAGAATGGCAGCAGGTTGAGCTTTTATATTGACATAATGGTTTAGAGGGAACCATAGTGGAAGAGTAAGAAGAGGCAAGAATAACCCCAAACGAGTTAAGAGCTAAGAACGAGTTTACTATAATCTTATATAGTTTTAAATAAACAAAAGATTTTGCTAATAAAATCATATTAATTTTATTGAATCATTATTGAAAATAACTAAAGATAAATTAAATCAAGAAAGTAAGAAATAAATAGCAACATCTTTTATAATTTTAGACACATTCTACAATACAATTTTACCATATAAATTTATTAAAAAAAATTTAGTATTGAAAATTAAATTATGTTCAACAATTAATTTTAAATTGCCGCAGTATTTTGACTGTATAGTTAGTTTTTTAATTCTTGATAGGAATGTGAATCAATTAATTAGAGACTAATTTTATTTTTAAGTTAAAAAGCTTAATTATATTATTGGTAGGAGAAGATTACATACACGCATATTGTACATTATAGGTTGTTATTTTTATAAAATAGGCTATAATGAAAGCACACTTTAGTTGCTTGTAACTATAATTACATTACATAAGAGTATCCAGTCAGAAACTCATTATTACATCACAACTTTGTCCTTGTTCAAAGTGCTCGGTAAGCTCAGCCTTTCCTGCACTATTTGGTTAGTTAGAGAGCCCAATTGTTTACTTAATATCTCGCTATCTCATTGAATGAGTTTGCAGTTTTCCAACATCAGTGGATAGCTGCAAAAAATTTCAAATTGTTATGAAATTAACAATTGGTATAATAATCTCTCAAAATATGGCAGTATTCATTTCAAACACATAAATTTTGAAAAATAATATAGTTTTTTATATTTCTCAATATTGGTACCATGTTTTCTAATATCACAGTCTACCAGTACACTGTACTAGACTGTAAGTTTGATCGAGATTTGCGACATTTAAATGAAGACTCATGAACAATGTAATGTTAATAAATAACATTGAAATGGAGTACTGTACTTAGCGTGGAAAAAGATTTAAATTATTTTTGTATGTAAGCAAAATTTCCCCCACCTTACACAGAATACCAAACTACAAGTATAATTTAAGGTTTTTAATTTAACGCAGAATCTGTAAAAATTGGTTTAGTAGTTTTCAATACCAGATTTTTTATTCAACATCATTTTAATAAGAGATCTAATTGTAACTTCAATTAAAATTATAATTAATTTGAAAATCATAAATTGAATTAATTACAAAACAAGTTTACATGTAAAAACATTAAATTTAACCATTTATTTTGGTAATTTCAATGATTTAACATCAAAACCAACAAATTCAGTCCAGTGGTTATTTCTCAAATATTTAATAATGAATTATTATCTCAATTTTAAGATGGGCTCAATTGAAACCTAAAATGTAAGTCATCTGTATGTAAGAAAAAAAATGATAACACATTTAAAGTTCAAGAGTTTAAATTTATTAGATAAACCATTGAAAGTGGTTCACTAACTGTAGTTGATAAATTGTCATAAAAATTTCTGTTGTGTAATTCTAACATTGGCTTTTGTGAGATCTAAAACTAAATTTAATATCTGAAAGAGGAAAATATTTAAAAAATCAAGTACCATAGTAAGTTTTAATCAAAAATAAAGTTAAAGGAAACAGTCCAGCATTTATTTGCTGATGAACTGAAGTACTGTTAACATATTTACAGTATCTAGAACCTCAATATAGGCTTAGGTAAAAACCTTTGAGGTTCGGAATTTAATTTTTGCTGCCAGGTTTCTGAACAAAGCTTATGTTAATTTCATATTACATACTACTTCATAGTACTTAATAGTACTTAAATACATACTGTCTGATTATGGAGACTTTTTGGCCAGAGTTACAAAATCTTATCTGGTTATAACTATGTACTATCTGTCTATAAAGTTGAAAATGTTTTGAGGTTATTTAAATTGACTTATTCTGTATCGTAAATTAAATCATTGCCTAAATTCTAGACTTTCATGTCGAGGAAAGCCAAACATACATTTTTTGCAGATAGCCTTTGGTTGCTAAGTTAAGATTATCATATTTTGAAGGTTAGTTCAATAAAGTTTAGGATAAAATAAAGTAATTTTATTTGTGTACTCGAAATGAAATGAAGATTGATGTCTAATTATTCCCATGAAACTACATGGGGTGTCATATAGGCAGTGATCAAATTGATGAATAGCAGATGTGATAGGTGAAATCTAAAAAAGAGGAATACTTTTGAATTTTTATACTAAAAATAACAATTTTGTTTAATTTGATTCGATTGAACAACTTTCGATCAAGTTACATACACTTTAATTCAAGGCAGCAAGAACATAAGGGTTTTAAATTAAAGACAATTTTTAACCAATATAACTTTATTCGTGAGGCCTTTTGATAGCAAGGCTATCATCGTCGGATACATCACAAATATTAAATCTTTTATCACAAATTAATAATGATTTAATTTGTGATATATAAATTAGTTAATAATAAAAATAAATAAAATAAAAAAATTATATTACAAATCACATTTAATATTTTTTTGATGTGTGTGATGATGATAGCCTTGCTATCGAAAGGCCTCACAAATGAAGTTTTAATTGTTGTTTTAAAATTGTGTTTACTTTAACAATTCTATGCATAAAACCCAATACAGCTCCATCTTCAACAAAGAACATAAGGGGTTTTTGAGTCAAAATTAATTAGTAGTATGTTAAACTTTCCAAAACTAAAATATATTATAGTTAAATTTTTAAATTATATATGAAATCTTTAAATTCTAAAAAAGGATAGTACTCTGAAAATAAGTTTCATTGTAAATTTCATTTCATGGTTTCATAAGGATTACTTAAAGTGACCAAGGATTAATTTTACAATAACTAACAGCCAAGAAAAAGTTGATTCAGGAAATTGATAAAAACTTTTTTCATGAAAAGTTAAAATTCTGAAATTTATAATAACATACAGTACAGTACAATAATGAGGTTTTCACTAAAAGTATAAAGTTGATGCTTAGTGAAAACTAGTAAAAATTTTGGCATTTTTATCGTTCCACCTAGGATAAAAGTTATTAAAACTTAGAATAAAATTGTAAAACACATGTATGTCGTAACATAAAATTAAATTTAGAAATTAACGGTTTGGTTGGATTTTTTGTAAGTTTCTTAGTAAACAACCTTCAAACCCAGGTGTACACATACTTTCTGAGCCTACAGTTATTTATAAACCCATGAATTTGCTTATATTCTAACTTAAAGTTTTACTTTGACGATGAAATGCTTAACCTCTTGGACTACATACAAAGCTATAATTTAAATACATGGTTAGTAGTAACCTTTGAGTGATGTAAACAACCACATAGTTATCATCGTAGACATGTTGATGGCTATAAGAATTTATAAGTACAATACCTAAGATAAGCAAAAGTTGCACAATGTCTCAAATCAACTTAAAACCATGACAAGCAACTTTCTATTGAGTCAATATCTTATCTTGAGACATTGACTTTTAATTGATTAGTAGCCTACAGCTCAACCAGATAACAATGGAGGCAGTTGGCCAGTCAAAATTAAATGTGTGATTTTACTTATATGTCCTAATTTTGATTGATTAAACATCACATTAAATGTTCATTGTATGCATTTCTTATGGGTTTGGTTATTTATGTATTTTAATGGTATACAACACCAATGGTGGCTTTTGCTTTTCTATCTTTGCGTTAATAGACCATGATGTATGTATGTCAAAACGTACCAAAGGATTTATGCAATTGATAATTGATTACTTTTACAGAACATTTCTTTTGTTGATTTTCAAAATAACATGTATCATTACAAAAGATCACCCACCATATGTATCGCCAAAGTAACTTAATAGGATTTTTATCTGATAATATTTTGGAAAAAATAGTTTTATTTGGTTTGTTACACCAACAAAAAGCCCTACTCAAGAAAAGTTTGTTTTATATCAGGTGCTTCAGGTTAGTGGCTATTAACAATTAATTGCTATTATCAACTGTTTTATTGCTGTTGTTTATGGTTACTTCTACGTTAAAAGAGCTAGATTAAATAAATTTTTGTTAGAATAAAATTATCAGTAATATAATATCTTATTACCTCATTTCTTAATATCATTCATTCAATATACATTTCTACTTCATTGAAGCCATCTTCAGATAAATATGCAAGGTTATAAAACAATAAAAATAAAATACCTGAAGATAGCTTCAATGAAGTGCAGCGTACTAAAAATATCAATAAACATGTTAAAAGGTATATTATTTTTAATATTTTTATTTCATCATACACTTTCTAGACGCTTAAGGTTAACAAAAATTTTCTTATTGTTTATTTTAATTTCACACACATGCCATGGAAAAGTGGTCAGACTATTGTCGGCACTGGTGGCGCAGTGCTGTAACCCAGTTACATGGGGACAAAGTGTTTGGGAGATTGTAGGCGATAGGTTGGATGCTCTGTCCTCTTAATACCGACATGGCATCCGCTTAATAGTTGCTATGGGCGTGGACACTACTAGAGATGTCTAGGGTGTCCAGGTCAGGTAGTAGTCATTGTGCGGATGTTGTGTGGGGGAGATAACTGAGTATCAGGCTTGTCAATTAGCTGAAAATCAGACCAGCAGTACGTGGTTCGGATTCCACGTAAAGCTGTAGGTCCCTTAGTTGCCCTGGCTGTTGTGCTATTAATAAATTGCCCTATCTGAGGAACAGTTGAACTCAGATAGTAACCAGATTACACTCATCCACACTCATCCTACACTCATATAAGCATTCATATTCACCTTAAAATACCAACAACGTTGTGTCGGCGTCTCATATGTAAGAATGAAAGAATGAAGAAAGAATGTTTCTGTAAAATATTTTGTTATAGTAATAATTAAATTGGTTGATTTTCTTGACCTACTGAAAATAAATTAGTTGGTTGCAACGCCAGTAATATAAAATAAAGGAATAATGTAACTATGTGTAGGATAATTTTTTGAATAGTTATAAATAATGTAATTAATTGATTAATGCTTATCTTAACCTCAGGTCTACCCTCAATGTCACAAGCAAAATTTTCATATTGAACATGAATTCATTGTCAATTTGCATTAAGTTCATGTGCAACTCTACAAATCAAAAAATAAAATCTAAATACAAAGTATTGTGTCTTAAAGCATAAATATTGAACTCCCATTACAGAGATAAGGCCAGGTTTCGCAACCATTCAACACCCACTTCTCGGATTTAATGAAAACCAGGTAAGAGTGCAATGGGCATCATTAACTATGTGATCCATAGTTTGAATGTTTGATCTTTACAATCACATTACTGTGGCTTTGATTAGGGGGGACGATGTTATTTGCGTCCAAAATAATTCTTAAACTGTACGTGTCCCTGAATGTTGCTTAACGATTTTGGTAGCTGAACTGTTGTTTCTGTGATCTTTCAGCTATGACAGCTGCTAACTAAGTACAGAATTATTTTACAGATTATGTAGAAATAGTGCTAGTCAAGTCTAAGTTATTCTAATCTATTTTTATTTATTAGGGTACAGTAGTATGTTTCATGAAAGAAGCTAGTGAGCATATAAGGTGATTTGTAAGGGACCAAATATAAATCTAAAAAACATTCAAAATAGACAGAACACTTGCAATTAGTTTGAAATCTTTTAAACTTTAAGACAACATTGTTAACAGACCAGTGGAACAGTTTTCAGCTGCTGTGCTTGTTATAAAAACTGCTGTGGATTAGTATTCATTTGAAATCACTTTAAACAAATGTCTAGATCTTACCAATCTATGCCTAAGAGTGTTGAATTCTATCTATATTTTTCGTATAAACAGGGTTGTTAAACTGGTCGTGGTCGTGACTAACCTGAAATATAAAAACAATTTTTGACAATAACTCCATTCAACTCAGTGGCATATATAGAAAACAATTTTGGGTTTAATAATTCAGGGAGTGTAGGGAATACAGAAAACCCCAGTTGAGCAAAGGTCCAGGTGTCCTTTGCTTAGAAATTTTTAAAAATAGAATCCTTAAAAATTAATTTTAAGACTATTTTGGACTGTAGTTTACACTATAATTATCAATGCAGGTTCATGCTATAAAGTATAATATATTATGTCAATTGATGGTTAAGGAATACCTTGAGTACAACAACGGAGAGGAGGCTCTAGAAAAGTATAAAAACTGATGGTCAGGGAAGTTGCAGGGTTAGGGAACTAACATCCCCTACCTCTTGATATTTACTTAACTAGGTAAATTTATGTAACTATTTGCCCTTTTCAATGTGCAAATACATTTTATCAACCATTTATTACAGCCTCTCTCTTTGGTTCAGTCTACCGTTATGTTTAAACAAGGGGAATAGGGCTCCGGGAATCCTCTGCTGGGGAACTTGTCCGGACCTCCTTGAGAATTCCATACTCCTATTGCCTTATATGGGAGCTTATTGGCTCTATCCAAACTGTCATTGGCAGATTGACTATTGTAGGATTATAGTTTATGCACATTGACAATGCCTATTTCTTGTAAATGATTAATAGCAATAACTTCTTTACTTATAATAGTGTTAATGTGTAGAACAGGCAGTTAGGTTGCCCTAAGGCGAATATCACTTATGCCTTCTATATTAGTTTTAGTCAATAGATTGTCAATTTTATAATAAAATGTATGCCTGATTTTATTTGTTAATTTGTATCCTTTGATCTCACGTAACCCCAAAGGGGCCAAAGACCCTATAGATATTAAATTATGATTGATGGCATCCATTGAGTGAGGATATGACTAAATAATCTTTCAGAATGTTTTGGACTTAACTTAGTTTTATTGTAGTGTTGAATCCAAACTAATTAAGACAGATTTTAGGAATATCAAAAGTCCTTGGGGGCACTTGAATGTTGAGAAGTGTAATCTAGTCAAGTGTTGTTGGTAAGGCATTTATGAATGTCATGTCAAGTAACTAATTTATCAGAACTGTATATTTAGTTATCACCTAAGTTAACTAACTCATCTGAGTACGATTATTACATATTTTGTGGAAAAAGTTGATAATTCGGAGGGAGTGTTTCTTTAAACTGATACTTCAATAGCATTTAGATAAAATTAAACATTAAAATTATATTTGGGATCGACTATTACTGGAATTGTTAAACTGCAATTGTTAAAGAGTTTCAGTTTAGACATCAATTGTAACACCATTTTGTTTTAATTCAACATAGTAATATGGTTACTATACAGCACAGTAAGTTATTACAGTTTTCAATTAAATTCTGGAACAAATTATACATTTTGAGTGATGACTTGTAGCAGTGTCATTAAGAAATAAAATTCTTGAAAGTAATATGTTTGAGCTAAGTTGCCATTTTCCATTTATTAAATTGAAATTAAATTTAGTAAAAATGAGCTGAGTGAAAATGTTACTTAAAAAATGATCATGTCTATTTATTGATTTGAATTAAAATTGAATAAATTCTTTCAAAAGAATGGCAGTGCAATGGGTTATAAACTATACAAATTATTTGTATATGTTGACCACTTGGAAAAAACCTTCCTTTGCTGGAGTCTCGTGCAGGTATTGCATATGAATAATGTGTCCGCAAGCCACTACCATAATCGAGGTTCTATGCAGGTTTTTTCCCGGGCGGATGGTCTATATTTTATTGAAACTCCATAAGTAACTGAAGTGTTACAGTTACTTATTGAGTTTCAATAGGTCTAATTCTATTTGCCATTAGCATAAAGTACAGTAGAGCATGGAATGTGTTACTCCCCAGGTCAAAGTATCTTGCGGCATTTATTAAAACTTCATATTTTCTATAATATATATTTTTTCTAGAGAAAGTGTTATAGATCTTTATAATGCTCCCCCCCTCCTGTATTTACTGTTGCAGTTAATACATACCATTCTTTATGGTTTGAAGTGAACAGTTCTTTTTCAGAACATGTAATCCAGCATATGAATTTATTTTTTATTCAATATTAGTTATTCAGGGTTATTTTTCGTCTAGAATGGCTACTGCAATCTAAATATTTTTCGTCTAGAATGGCTACTGCAATCTAAATATTTTTCGTCTAGAATGGCTACTGCAATCTAAATATTTTTCGTCTAGAATGGCTACTGCAATCTAAATATTTTTCGTCTAGAATGGCTACTGCAATCTAAATATTTTTCGTCTAGAATGACTACTGCAATCTAAATATTTTTCGTCTAGAATGGCTACTGCAATCTAAATATTTTTCGTCTAGAATGGCTACTGCAATCTAAATATTTTTCGTCTAGAATGGCTACTGCAATCTAAATATTTTTCGTCTAGAATGGCTACTGCAATCTAAATATTTTTCGTCTAGAATGGCTACTGCAATCTAAATATTTTTCGTCTAGAATGGCTACTGCAATCTAAATATTTTTCGTCTAGAATGGCTACTGCAATCTAAATATTTTTCGTCTAGAATGGCTACTGCAATCTAAATATTTTATTTGCACCTTTTAGTTATTTCAAGTGAGGCAGATTACTTGGGCATTTAGGAACTGCATTGAAGGGCACTTAACTTTATTAATAGTAAATCAGATTTCAACTTATTTAATGTAATTGGAGAGGGTAGAGGGATTATATTGTTGTTTATGGGTTTAAGAAAAATGGTTTTGCAATAATATTAGACCTACTGCAAAAAGTCGCCCAAAATTGATTTAGAAAAATATTGCTTTCATACTTTTACAGAAAAATGTATACTGGCTGCTAGCTATTTGGTGAGCTTGTACAAATATTGTAAAAAATTACATTAACTAAGCAATACTTGGTTATGAATATTCTATGTCTATTACTAGATATAAAACCAGTTGTATGTAGCCGACATAAAGTAAAAATGCTCCGATGTTTTTTTGTGTGTATATTTTTATTTACATTTAATATTTTTCTTATAGACTGAACATTTAAAAACAACAGAAAAAAATCTAGTGTTGTTTGTCAAGTGTAGTTTTACTTATATTTTACCCATGGTATTTTAAAATTGTAGCAGCATCCAAGTTGTACACCTGTATGTTTATTTACAAAATATAATATTTACTGAAGGGCATATCTACTATTAATTTGTAACTATAGATTTAAACATTGTCAATAAAATGTTAACTTAAAAATGTAATCATTGGAAAACTATAAGTAAAATATTTAATTAAAATCAGGCCTTAAAATATTGGTGGAAGTCAATATTCTGATTTAACAAAACGCTACACTGTTTAGTGATATATTCAGAACTTAATAAGTGTTTTCATTCGGGCAATCATGTATGTAAAGAGTTCCATCTTCTTTAAGGACTTTTATGATTGGGGATTCAATACCAATTTGTAAGATGGTTATCAAGAGTCATGTTTATTCATGACAAGCTGTTTACCCGAGCTTTGCTAAAGGACAAAATATAAAGCTTCTTATGTGTAGATCGAGCTGTGGATAGCTGATTAATTTAAAATTTTAGTATAGCTGATTATGAACTATCAAAATTCAGAATGCAACATTTTACAGCTGATATATAAAGTTCAATAAAATAAACAAATAACGTCATCAAACAAAATTGTTTAAAGTAGTCGGAAAAAATAAGTTTATTAAGTTGAATATCACGCTGATAAAAGTACAAAAAACTCTGGGTGAGTCAAACTCCTTATAAAACTAATTTAGTCACTCAAATTGGTTGAGTCTGAGGAAAGTTATGAGTGGACGACCAGCACAGCCTCACTCCTTACTTTCATTTCCCTCTCTCAGATACCAGTTACTCAGGATCATCTTTATGTACCAAGTTTGTATTGGTCTGAAAACACAAAGTGCAGCAAACTCTTTCATGTTTCCTTATGACATATGTTTTCATATGTTCATTATGAACTTTCTCAGATCGGTTGAGCCTGAAGAAAGTTTAACATCCAACTTTATCTCATCCTAGATGCTCCTATTTCTTCCACTTAGTTAGTTGTCCAGTATTCAGGAACTAATTGACATACAAAACTTGTACTGAGTTAAAATACCAAGTAGGATATCAAACTAAAAGCATTCTTCTCCGATATTTGAATATACTTTCATATTTAGAAAAACTGAAATATATTTAAACTCCACTGTCTCAAAAACAAAAAGGGTTAAGTGTTTGAGAAAAAAAGATTTCAAAACAAACGTGAGCGGGTTGTCAAGTTAAAAAAGTATACTGCATGCAAATTCTAATATATTTTTAACTTTTTGGAAAATAAAAATAGTTTAGTTCTATAGCCCTAATAA
Source organism: Stictocephala bisonia (assembly GCA_035578905.1). Lineage (NCBI taxonomy): Eukaryota > Metazoa > Arthropoda > Insecta > Hemiptera > Membracidae > Stictocephala > Stictocephala bisonia. Next base: position 265,849 of record JAQJVL010000996.1, on the reverse strand, counting down.
CTAAATATTTTGGGAAACCTTTGTAATTTATAAATATACTTAAGTGGGTTTTCAGATTACAAGTATTTTTTCTTCCTAATCCTAATGTACTTTCAGATTTGGGAAAAGTAAAAATATATAGACTCCTTCCTATACCCCCAAATCCTAAGTCTACTATTCTGTTCCCCCATGAGGCTAAAATCCACAATCTGAGGTGCAAACAGAGTCCCTTGGAAGGCCGAAGGCTGAAATACTCAAGCAGGTCTACAGACAAAGTTCTTAATGAGCAAATGAGGCTGAGATTTACAATTAGGGCTATAGGCACAGATCACTCAAGGTTGATATCCTCAGTTGATGGTAGACGAGTTCCCTACAAATTGTTGTAGGTTGAGCTCTCTCAAGAGGCAGAGGCTAAGATCTACAAGAAGGGCTGTAGGCACAAAAGCTGAAGGCGAAAAAAAGTGATGATGTGGTCGGAGTTAGAACTCCCTTAAGAGGCTGAATGATCTACAAACGGGGATATTTGCATTGTTAACTGTCGAGGCCAAAAGCAGAGATCTTCAAGTGATGCTATAAGCAGATTTACAAGGCCGTAAGCTGAGTTTCCCTGCAAGTTCTAAAGACAGGATCCTCGAGATGCTAGAAGCTTTAAGCACTGTTCCCTTGCTAGGCTGTAGGCCGAGTTCCCCCTCATGGATAATGAACCAATTTATAAGCTTGATATCAGTGTCATGGTTACTCATGGTAAAAGTTTGATTCATCTACATCTCAATTGAAGAAAATATCAATTTGCAAGTTTGTTATCAGTGGCATGGTTATTCATAATGTAAATTATATTCATCCATATCTGTCCAAGGAAATATCAATTTGTAAGTTTGCTATCAGTGGCATGGTTATTCATAATATTATAAATTATATTCATCCACATCTGTCCAAGGAAATATCAGTTTGATATAAGTGTCACGTTTTGACGTCAATTATATCTATTTTCTGTGACCAGTGATTTTAGTTTGAGGATTTATTTAGCTTAAAGCATAAAACTATTCATTTATTTTTGTATCAATTTATTGTATAGTACTTATATTATTGGTTTTTTTTTAATTCTTTGAATGGAAAAGCAAAGAAGTTCAGATTAATTTAAAAATGTAATTTATTGTATCAATAGCAAGAGTTGGTTAGTTGGATTGAAATTTGTTTTTACGTTCCTTGCTTTTTCCACTATCTGCTTGTTTACAATTCCTCTTTGAAAACTAATATTTAAACTATTTAAACATTTTACTGTTCTGGCTAAGATCTTGGGTAGCTGACAGCAAAGTCTAAAGTTCAAATCTCTACTTAATCAGCTGTCAATATGATAAACTGTCAGTCTTAAAGCCCATGTTATCCTATGTGTGAACTTAATAATTGTAATGTCATTGTCCTTAACAACAATGTTAGCTGTTTGTTCTGTCCTAACACAATAATTTATGAATTTAGCAAATCATGCCACATCACTAAAATTAGTTCTTAGGCTGTCTCTAACCGGTACTGCTGGTACGTTTGTAAACGTGTCAGTCTATTCATATAAATAAAAATGTATCAATTTAGTAATCATATATAATTTCGTAGTCGTAATCTATCTAATCTAGATTATCCTTAGTTAATGTGTATTCTGTTGAGAAAAATACTTATTTTAGAATAAGTTAGTAATGCAGAAATAATACTACAAACAATAAATAGAGGCCCAACAACAACAAATTGCGTTAAATAAAATGAATTGATTCTTGAATTATATAATTATGAAACTTAAAAATTCTCAGTCATTCCAGTAAAATTATTTATTTTTGCAAGGCATTTCGCCTACAATGTAGGTATCTTAAAAATTCTAATTTAAAAAAATTTGAAAAGTATGCCAATACAAAGGGCTACAAAGTTTGCATTTAATTACTAATTATTAAAACTTTACAGCAATTGACATGTAATAAAGTCTAAAATTAGAAGTTTGTTGATGTCTGAAGATGCCTACATTATAGGCAAAAGGCCTCGCAAAAAAAAATTAACCATTTTTTGGAATGTCTGAGAATTTTAAAAATTATTTATATTTTAAATAATCTCCAATAAAGAACTCAAAGAATAAATGATTCATGAATGTTTAAATGTGGTCATGCCTGTTGATTGGTTTTAAATATAATTTGTTTATTTCAAAAGTATGTCAATACAAAGTGCTACAAAGATAGCAAATAATTACTTATTATTAAAACTTTACAAGAATTGACTCATTGTTACAAGAATGACAATGTACCATTGTTATAATATGAAATAGAGTATGAGATAGTTACCAGGTTGAGGTATCGTTTGCTTATTGAAACCCAATGAGTTGTGTCTTGATGTTTTGTATAAGTTATCAAGGAAAATTGTTACGGAACCTTATATTGCTTCCTACTCCATATTTCCTGTTAGACTAACTACAGGATGTTCTTCATGGCTTGAAATGAAAGCTTCTCTCTCAAATTCTTAAAAGGAGCATAGTTTATATAATTTAGTATATTTTTTCAGTCAGCGAGAAGATTGTGGTTACAGGATTGGACTTATAATCAATAAATAAAATTTTAATATTATTGTGAATTACAAGTTTATTAAATTTTTACATTTTAATCCTTTCAATACCAACTTCTGATTTATCGAACATGTATTGTAAGCGACTTTAGGCTTTCTTCAGTTGTTAGACCAGTCTTGTTCTTGTGTTAGTTTATAAGGAGGAAGCTAACTCAGATTTGATTGCTGATATATAGTCGATCATTTGTCTCAGTTCTTATGACCCGATCGTTCATTGCAATGCATTTGCACGACAAGAGAAAATTGAGACAATATGAGTTGGCGGACAACAAATGGATCAAATGTACACTATGAAAGTGGGCTAGTGTCAATATTGTGTTTGATACTCAGTGAAAATTTGTCTCATTGGTATCTGGATGTGATTCACAAAGACGTCAGAGATCTGTCTATACTTACTGATGAACTGTTTTTGTGTCAATCTCAATCTGCAAATCAACTACTTATAACACACTGGTAGTGACACACTAGTTATGATTTGATCTGTAATAATAATTGCATCGCAACACTTGAAATGTCACTTGATAGGTGAAGACCTATTCTATTGGACAATAAGTTGATTTTTGAAAAAAAGGGTTTAATTTTTTTCAGAGTTAAATAATTAAAACTTCAAATGTTATTCTTGACGATTTTACATCAAACAACTCATAATGGTCGACTAGAATGGGCCTTTAATTTTTATACATCATTTACTACAACTCATTATAATAATAAACACTAGCCATACAATTGAAATATAAAAGCGTTATTTGGCCCGCTTATGGTAAAATTACTTTGCTACTATAGAGCTGCCGCAGTTTGGAAAACGTCCACTGTAACATCAGCATTTACTACAGGGATTCAATATTTTATTAATTTATTTATTCTTAAGACGCTGGTTGTCAAGAAATGGGCGAATATAGATTTAGAATGAGCAAATGTTCTCATTGTTACAAACTAAGACCAACCATTTCTTAGAAAGTGTTATTAATTAATAGTCCAATGACAAATGAACAGCTGGTGGTCATCAGCTGGTCCTTTGGGCCATAGATAGATCCTTTAGCTTATGAAGTTGGGCTTATCAAACTAAACTACCCACGGAATTGTTTGTGTTTTAGGACCCAGCCATCTCCTGGAACACAGAGGACCCTGACTTGACTCTGTGTTTTGAAAAGACAGCTCTGGTGTGGGCTCCCTGTCTACTGCTGTGGCTGCTCTCTCCTCTCGAGGCACATTTCATCGTCAGTAGCAAGTGTAAGGATGTACCCTGGGGCCTCCTTAACTCAGTTAAATTGGTACGAATTATTTGTGTAGCAGGTAACTTATCAATGATTGAGGTATACAGTATCTTTGCTTAACCATGATATTTGTAAAATCTTCTCTTCAGTATTGTAAAACTTCTAAACATAAAAAAAATTGTTGGCTTTATTTACTGTAAAGGTAGTTTGGGTAGTATTCTATATTAAAATCAGATGCAGTTGTTCAATTATGTCTGAAACAGATGAAGAGAAAGGGTCAATAAAGAGACAATCTCATTTAATTCAAGAAATTATTTTATAAAACAAAGATCCAGAACCACAAACATTTAGTGTTGTAGTAAGGGGTGATAAAAAGCATTTGAAAGCTTATATTTAAGAAACTCTGAAACTTGTTGCATGACATCATTAACCAAGCGATAAGTGGTGAAAATATTGTTTATTTACATAGGAAATGTTATGATCACATCTTTCTTTACAATTAATCTGATTACAACTAAATCAGCTTCAATTAAAATCAGTGTAATTTCAAACTTTTCTTAATAAACAGAATAATAGTATATTTGATTTTGAAAAACATTAATTCACATTTATGCAAAGGTCTGTCGATGATCATGTATCTAACAAGAAAGATCTAAGCTATCTGCTCAAAGTATAAATTTAACAGTATCGTAACAAACTGAGAGGGCTTTCAAGTGTCTTTACATGGATAGCAATTGAATGATAATTGAATGCTGCAGCTCTACGCTGAGCCTGCACAATATGTTATCTTATATATACTGTGGAATAACAGTCATGGAACCCCACTGTACTTAAAAAACTTCTATTGATTATTATACTCATAACTAATCATTGATCAAGAGGTGTGGGGTAAGTCATGTTCCTTGCTCTCTTAAATAACTAATTGGGAACTGTCATACTTTGATTTTCGTGTATTGTTAAATTATATTTGAAATGGACATTTATATTTGTTGCCCCCTCAACAATATATATCTTTTTCTTTCTGTTAATTTTAAAATATTTCAGCAAAGTATTTGCTTTGAATGGCTGATTATGTTTTTCATGAATGCATGCAAATGTGGTATGATTAATATGCATATGTTCCATGATCCATGTATGATTTTAATTCAGAATTAAGGGGTTTGGGTCGTTAGACAAATAACAGAAACTTACAAAAGCATTACATTTTTATTTGCATATTTTACTTACCTATTATATATATATATATATATATATATATATATATATATATATATATTTATTTATTATATATATAATAATAAATAATAATAAATCGTTTATTTCCGCAATTATGTACAATGTGAACAAAACAATATTTTCTTGGAAAAAGTAAATAACTACCAACATCCATGTATTGTATTGTAACTGGTAGTTATAATACAAATAATAGATAAAATAAAGTCACTCTTAGGTGAGTCTTCTTATAAATCCACTTCACTGAAGCGTCTACTGTGAAGCGTGTGTAAAATAATACAAAAGTAACCTACTTAAATAAGCTATTAAAAGTATAGATATACATTATAAGTTTTATTGCAAAGTAAATTAACAAACTATAGATGTAAGTGTGCTGATATCTGTAATATCAATTAACCACTTTTTTAGCATTTTTGAAAATAAATTAAACCTGTTTAGTTGTTTAATTCCTTGTGGCAACAAGTTGAAACACTGGGCCTAAAAACAAAAATGTTTTAGAGAAAAATACTTTATTTACCCGAGGTCTGATAAAATGTTGTTGTGTTCTACTTCTTGTTTGATAGAATAAATTGACTGTACCAGTAGTACCACTCATCTTGTAAAACGTTTGAAGAACTTTGAAAATAAAAAGATTTTTTTACTGGTAATATTTTAAGTTGTTTAAATAGCTTTTCAGTGTGATCTTTCGGTTTTCTAAATAAAATTATACTAATTAAATACTTTTGTGTAACAAAAATCTTATTTAATAAATATTCATTAGTTCCGCCCCAAAACTCGATTCCGTATCGCAAACGAGAATCTACAAGTGCAAAATATAACGTCCTTAAAAAGGAAGCATCGCATATATTCCTCAGAAAATAAAATGTTCTAATAGATTTTCTTAACTCTGCATGAAGTTTACTTATATGAACTTTATATATATAAAATATAACAATAAAGATAACCATATTGATAAAATGAAAAAGATATACAACTAAACTAAAATGTTAACTACAATGAATGACTACTTATGGAATCATTTCAGCAAATATTCATATATATATATATATATATATATATATATATATATATATATATATTTCATTTTGTGTTTAGATTGAATTTTTATTCTTTATGCAACTTGCATGCATATACTAAATGATTATGCATATACTACAATGTCAGTTGTACGAGTTCTTTAATTCGATTAGTCTAGTTTAATTAATTCACCTTAATTCTTATCTTAAACTGGAAAACATTTATTTAGCATTAAGTAAAGTATAGGACTCATTTTAATTTTTCAAGTGTCAAGCAACGGTAGTTAATATATTTTGTGTTTTGGTGTTATGCTGATGTTAAATATATGTTTCTAACAACTGTTTGATCATATACTATTTTATTTTATTATTATTATTTTTTTATACATATTAACCTTTTCATTATTGTTGCACATTATTGAATGCATGTATTGTATGAATGTGCCGTGTGTACGATAAATTGTAAATTGGAATGTTTGTCTATGTATTTTGTACCTTTGAATATACATTCAATACCTTGAATTATATACAAGTATTGATTCCATAAGTAGTCATTCATTGTAGTTAACATTTTAGTTTAGTTGTATATCTTTTTCATTTTATCAATATGGTTATTCTTTAGAAATGCTAATTAGTCTTACTCTTTTCATAATACGATTTTTGTTGCATGTAATGTTTATTTTACAACGACTGTAAACTTTGTATCACCAGATATAAAATGATAGCAATGTATTTTTATTTCCATTACCAAGTATATGCACGATCATTATTAATTCTTGTATATATAATTTTTTGTATTCAAATATTTTTGTAACATAGGGTTGTAGGCTGAACTTGTTAGAATGATAGACGTATATGATAAAATAGTATCTAATGGGAGTTTTTAATTTTTTTAGTGATAACAACATTAATCAAAATAAAAGGATAACAATTTTTAGTTTAAATATTCGCAGCTGTAATAAACACTTTGATGAACTTATGCTAATTTTAAATTTTTGTAGAAATAAATTTGACCGAGACTTGGATGGATGAGAGTTGTGTGAATGTGAGTATGGATGGGTATGAAAGATTTGTGAATAAAAAAGAAAAAAACAGAATGATGGAGTAATTTTGTTTGTGGGCAAGTGCCTGGCTGTAAGTTGTGATGAGTTGAGTTTGCATGGAGTTACTGGTCTTAAAGTAGAGCTGACGTTTGGCAGCGACAAGCTATCGCTATTGGCAGTTTACAGGAGTTCGTCAAGTGACCATGGACCATTTATCGATGAACTGAAATCTTATCTCGACGGCTATGGATGCAGGGGTGGCGCATGCTGGCTTTATCGGTGACGTAAACTGTTGTATTTTGTCTGAAGCTAAAGAACAATTATCACAAAGATATCTGGATGTTATGTTTGGGGCGGGTTTCATAAGTTGTATTAATATACCCACAAGAGTTACTGAATACTCTAAAAGCTGTATAGATCATATATTTACTAATATGAAAAACATTAGCTCAGTAAAATTCGCAATAATTAAATCAGAGATGACCAACCATTTCTGCACTGTTGTTCAATTTCAGTCATGTTTTAATAAGAATTCCAGTCAGCCATTTTCCACAAATATCAATTCTCGGCTCTACATGAATGCTGCTTTCCAGCTTCTTTCAGGTTGGGATTGGTCTGAAGTTCTAAATATCAATGATGTTGATGTTAGTTGCTCTATTTTCATTGAGCAGGTTCAAAAAATATTGTCTCTGTCAAATAAAACTGTACGATTCTCATCAAATAACTGCCGAATCAAGCCCTGGATGACAGCTGGATTGGTTTGGTTGATTCGAACTAGAGACAAATTAGGTAAACGGTTAAAAAACAACCATTTAATAATGTTTTTAAGACACGTTATAAAAATTACCAAAATATTTAAAGTGAACCTATCAGATCAGCCAAAGAAGTCTACTATCGTAATAAAATTAATCAGTCAAAAAATAGCAAACGTTTTCCTTGGAATAACATTGCTGAAGTTATGAGTATAAAGAAAAATAAAGATATGTTTCCATTTGAACAGTTGTTGTGATGCAAGGATTAAAGACAGGTTGAGGACATCAGACAAGTAGCAAACAGTTCAATGAATACTATGTGGGTGTAGGAGTCAATCTAGCTGGCACAGTCCCTCCTGTATATGAGCCTGTCTTGAATGATGAAGAATACCGGGTGGATGTCAACTTCTAGCTACAGCCAATCACTGAAAATGAATTAACTCTAATTGTACATAGCCTTAAAGGTGGATCAGCTCTTGGCATCGATAATATTCCGGCTCTGTATTTAAAAACCTGTTTTCAATTTCTCAAAGTTCCTCTTCTACATATTATTAACAACAGTATTAATAATGGTGTTTTCCCCAAATCCTTTAAAGTAGGAAAAGTTATTCCAATATACAAGGGGGCCCAAAAAGATCAATGTGTCAGCTTTAGGCCTATCACATTGGCTAGCGTCATGTCCAAATTATTAGAAAAAAGTATTAGAATACAACTTGAAAATTATTTAATCAGATATAACATTCTTTTCCAAAATCAGTTTGGTTTCAGGAAAGACAAAAATTTAAATAATAATTTATTTTCGTTGACAAAAAGTACTCATAATGCAATTGAACGTAATAAAAAACCTATTTTATTGTTTATTGATCTAGCTAAAGCTTTTGACACTGTTGATAGAAGTTTGTTATTAAAGAAACTTAATCATATTGGAGTAAGGGGAACGGAATTTGATTGGTTTAACAGTTACGCTAGTGATCGTTACCAGATCATACCAATTAATGGACAAGACAGTACTAGGAAGAAAATTGACTATGGAGTTTTGCAGGGTAGTATGCTGATATAATATGCTGATATGGGCCCTGTATTTTCTTTGTTGATATTTGTGAATAACCAGTTTCTATTAGAGCCGACTGTGATCTGGGCAATGTGGAACTGCGCTTGCATTTATGTGGTGGTCAGCAAGGGTGTGTGATGTGTGAATGCGTTCAGATTGTATCAGAATATAAGTATTTAGGGTCATTTTTGACAACTGCTTGAAATGGAATGTTCATGTCTCATACTTAAATGGCAGACTTCGGAAATTCATTCATATTTTTTCTTCACCTATTAAAGTACTTTTACCTGATTTGATAAAATTTGTTTATTATGATTACATTCAATTGTTGTTGCAATATGGTAATCTGGCATGGGGCGAGTGTTACCGAAGCATTCTCTCTCCATTAGAAATTACTCAAAAGTTAATAATTAAAGCTGCCTTGCAGAAAAACTCACGTTTCCCCACAGACTTACTCTTTGAAGAATTTAAATCATTCAATATCTCTCAACTTTGTCTAAGAACAGTTATTTATACATATTTAAAAACAAATAAAACTTATTTAACGAAATAACACATCCGTGTTCAACGAGAGCTCTGTTAAATATTGGTTTCCACCCACCTAGATTGTTCAAAACTATTACGTCAACCTCATCACATTACATTGTCAACACTGTTTATTCCAAACCATGTCCGCATATAAAAAATACACACCCTTGTAGTTATAAAACGTATAACAAATTTATTAACCATTGGTTGTTAGAACTGGAAAGAGATCATGTTAATTCATTTTTGTCTTCACAGTACAGATAATAGATCACCCTGTTGAATGGCTGCTGATTAATGTATGTATGCGCACATCATTTTTGGGTGTAAAATCTGAGTGAGTATAGAGTGTACATGCATATAGGGTGTGGATGTGTGTGTGTGTATATGGGAGTGAATGCGAATGTATATGGAGTGTAAGTAGGATAAGTGTAGAGTATGTTTGCGTATCCAATTCTCTGTAAGATGGATTTTTTCACAATCAAATAATAGGCTGTAGCACAGGTGGGGAATTTTCAAGTTATTTTTTTTCATATGTATTCTTATTGTATTATTCATTTTTACTGAAATAAACGGATTTTCATTTCATTTCATAGACAATCCGGATTGTCAATTACTACTTTACATGTCATTCATTGTCAGTGTGATGTTTATAAGACAAACACACCAGTGATTAATATTTTTCTTTTGCACAGTTTTTGAACGTGTTGTTAATTGGTCTAAGTGGGGCCAGTTTTGGATGGTCAACTGTTGCCTACTTCACATCGTCGGATGGCTACCTTGTAGATGTGTTGTCACCTGCCGTTCTCGCAGTTACTCTTGTAAGTTGTTTTTGCCATTATCATATAATATATTATAGTAGTTCTGATTCAAATCAACTATTTATTAATTGAGATGAATAATGTTAGCTAATATCTCAAGGTACATCTTTGTATGATTATTGAGAACTTAAATAGCTTAATGTTTCTCCAAAATGTGTATTAAGGATAACAAGAGTGTTCCACCACAAATAGTAGAACATAATAATAATTAATACATATAGATATACTGAATAAAATTGATAGCACTATCAGTTAGGGCTGTTGCTAACACTCACTAGGTGTATAATTGAACAATACAAAATCATTGCTCACTTAAGAAATACTTTTTTTGTCATAAAATATTAATCTATGCAATAATTAGGTCTGTACATTTATTTATTTACAGTATGAGAAGCATTCTTAATGATTTAGAATCGAATATGTCTAATCTAATAGTTTATCTGATTATGAAATATTAAATTTATGAGATATCAGCTTTATAATCATCAAGGTTATGTAAAAGTTATATTAACCCTTTGGGGACCGAATGACTATATTTCCTAATTTACGGTTTTTCCCTTGAGGACCGAAATGATGAAATATGGTCATTACTAAAATTCACGTTGAAGACAGAATGATGATATCGCATTGTTTGAAGTTTGTTACATATAACATCCAATTTACCGCTCACTCAGGACAGTTTTGCAATCTATATAAAGTCAAAAAATTCAATTAACCCTTTGAGGACCGATAAAAAAAAGTGTGAACTTGTCTGTTTTTGGGATTATACACAGACGTTCCAGAATGCTTTTTTTTACGTCTGAAGCCAGCTGTTGGAAGATAACGTCAATGAAAAGAACTGACAATAATAGACAGACAGTTAATTTTAACAGACGAATCTGACAGTATTAATAAAATATTTCATGTTATTTTTTTTTATTTTCAATCCGATTGTTATATTTTTTCTGTGTTTGTAGATGATTAAGTTTAAATTTCAATAAAACAGTTTTTTTATTGAATATTATGTAGAATATTTTTTGTTTAAGAGCTGTAGGCCTAACCATATAAAATTTTTTTAAACAAAATACACTTTTTTTGACAAACTATAAATATTTAAAAATTATGAGATGACTTTTCTGAGTCAAAAGGGATGTAAAATATTAATATAATTTATAATGAAAGATTTAAAGTTAAAAATAACAATAGTAACTGATATGGGGACGTGAATAAGCCTGAAACCAAGAGGAAAAAATGAAAGTAAGCAACACTTAACTAGTTAATGTTATTCATGAAAAGTTCATAAGGTTTTCTTTTAACCCTCCTTGTGTTCACTGTTTTAACCTTCAATGTTCAGCCATTTTGACCCATTTCGCATACATTTTCTTAAATGTACATAAAATGATTATTTGATACACTACAAATATAAAATTTACACTATTTTATTTGTAATAAACTATCCAATAATAATATGTAAAAGAATATTCACATACCTGTTTATTTAAATTTTTTTTTTCTTCAAAGTTGAAAAAAATGTTTTTTTTTTCTTTTTTTTTCAAAGTTTGCAACCTTGCAGAGCACACTTACACACATCAAAAAAGAAATCCAAAATAGCCATTTTGTTTCACATATTGTCTAGATTTAAAAAATATATAGTTTGTAGAATTTATTTTTAATTTTAAATTTATAGAATAAATATATACAGCTATATACAACACTCGGAAATCCTCTAAGTTTAGTCTGAGTCACTTTCAGAAGCTTTTCTCTTTCTTCCAGCCCTAGTGGGCCTCCAATAGTGATCCAGTTTGTGAAAACAATGCTTGTGGACACCTACATTGCAACCTGGACAGTAAAAAGTTGTTCTGTCACGTTTATTAGGCCGTGAACATATTATGCATTTTCTTTCGGTTTTTCCAGGTAATTTTTCCAATTTGTGTAAATTGGTGTCATGAGCTGGCTGGACTTCCTCAGTTTCCACAAGAGACTCTACAATGTCAATTATAAAGTCCCTTCTAGCCATAGGCCTATCTGTATTATCTTTATAAATAATATAGGAATTGAATACTGCAATGTCGACTAGGTTGAAAAACATTTTTTTCCAGAACTTCCTAGTCATTCTATTACAAGAGTTGTGATACATAGTTTTATGTATCACTGAAATCTGATTGGTCAGTGACGTCATACAACATCTGAGCTTTCAATAGATACTAAAATAATAATTGTTGAATTAACGGACGCATAGTAACGGCGTTTATAGCAAAGGCCTGTTCAATTGTCGGTAAACCGACCTTTAACATTTCGACACGATAATAATAGGTCGGCTAGCCGACAATAAACACTAGGAGGGTTAAATAATAACAAATAAATAATAACAAAAGATTAAATAATATTTAAATTTATTTTTACTTAGTTTGTAGCATATACATTGTAGAAATACCTGTATGGTTTGGTTTCGTAGCTACCTGACTGGCAGGAAACAATGTGTTCGATTGGGAACTGATAAGAGCGATTATGTTACAATTAAATATGGTGTTCCACAGGGTTCAGTCCTCGGCCCAATTCTATTTTTAATATATGTTAATGATCTCTGTAATGGAAAACTAAATGGAAATATAACAGCTTTTGCAGATGATACAGCCCTAACTTACTGCTATGACAGTCTAGATACAATTTATGACAAAATACAGGAAGATTTAAGGCTACTGAGATTCTGGTTTGACATAAATTTCATGGTTCTCAGTGAGAAAACTAAATATATGATTTTCAGCCTAAGTAGTAAACAGTCTGTGTATAACGAACTGATTTATCATGATTTATGTTGCAAAAGTCATACAAATTGTTCATGCCTTAGAATTACCAAAGAAGAAGAAATTAAGTACTTGGGACTTGTAATAGATTCAAATTTATCATGGAGAGGTCATGTAAATAAAGTGAAAAAGGAAATGTTAAGAAGCGTAAGGAGCTTCTATTTTCTGCGTGATGTTTGTCCACGTAAAGTGTTGTTAGAGGTTTATCATGCTCTAGTAAGCTCCAGACTGAGTTATGGCCTTGCATGTTGGGGTGGCACTTATGCTTCAACGTTATATCCTCTCACTATCGTTCAAAAATCCTTCATACGTATCATTACCAAGTCCCACAGATTAACTCCTTCCTGGCCTCTATTTCTACAGTTGAAAATTCTTCCAATTCGAAATCTTTACATTTACAAAGTTTTAAAAATTTTCTTTATTCGAAGCTCTACAACTATTTTTCAAGATAACAATAGATATAACTTTCGGCATTCACTATTCCAAGTACCTAAAACGAGACTTACTGTATGTCAGCATTCATTTACTTGGAATGCTCCTAGAATTTATAATTTAGTTTCTGTACGATTAAGTGCTTTCAACAACTTAAATCAATTTTGTAAAACATTGAAACAATTTTTGTTTACTGTACAGTATTGTGAGGAGTTTTTAAGAATTGTCACTTAGCTATCTTTGAAAGTGTCAAAAGGTGGTGTGTGCGTGCGTGTGTGTGTGTGCGTGCGTGTGTGCGTGCGTGCGTGCGTGTGTGTGTGTGCGTGTGTGCGTGCGCGCGTGTGTGTGTGTGTGTGTGTGTGTGTGTGTGTGTGTGTGTGTTTGTGTGTGTGTGTGTGTGTGTGTGTGTGTGTGTGTGTGCGTGCGTGCGTGCGTGCGTGCGTGCGTGCGTGCGTGTGCTTGAAAACATATGCTGTAAAGATTGATGTAATTGTTAGTATATCTGTCAATAATTGTAAGAATATCTGTCAATAATATTTCATGCTGTAGTACACACAAGTATATTATTATTTTGATTATTTTGTTATATTATTAAGATTATTGTAAGAAAACTTTTTATTTCCTTGGCCGGCGCAAACTCTTCCTTTTCAGAGTAAATTAATTTGTTTCTTTTTACAATGCAGGTAACCCCAACACAGGTTTTTCCTTCGGGGTGCCGAACTTTTTTCACAAAAAGTATTTTAGTTTAAATAAAGTAGACAGTTTAATTTATTGTTTATTAGGTTAGGTTATTTTTGTAATATTCTACATGTAGTTTTTGTGAAATAAAGATAATTTTGAATTGAATTGAATTGAAAAAAATAAAGATATACATTTTTTATTTAAAATCATTAATGATACGTTAAAACTATATTCATTTCTAAATTATTGAGGAACATATATCATACTGAACCCTTTTCTTGTTAGTGAATACCACAAACAAACCTGAAAACTGGGCAAAGAAATAATTTAATACCTACATACTCTTATATGAATTATTTCATATAAAAAATAACTCAAAATTAAAATAATGCCTACAATGACAGAATATAAAAAAATTTGACTGGTTAAACTAAAACATAGCTGTTGTATGAACATTGCATCAATGATTTTCCAAATACGACAGAAACAGTTCTGTTCCATAACTGTAGGATCAACACACAACTGAAACTCAGATATTATACTATCATCCTTCAATAGAAAAACACTTTTTTATGTCATACGAAAGTCTATGCCTAACTAATTGAGATTTAATCTAAGCTGTTTCTGCCTACAGGAACATTATTACTAATTCATACTAAAGATGGCAAATAGTATCACTATACACTATCATTGAAAATCCTCCATAATCAACAGATAACTTAACTACGAATGCTATGTGAAATACATTATGCTATAATTCAATTTAGATCAATAAATACTTTCTTTGTTGACGACAAGGTTAATCACTTAACTTAAGCTTCTGCTCATATGAACTACCATTAAGACCAAAGCCAAATAAAGTTCTTGGTGCTTTTCCCCACTCTCAACATAGGCCAGTAATGGTTTCATTAGTGATCCAAATTCCCATAATTTGATCTTTTCCAAGGCCTTAATGGAATTTCAATAAATCATGCCGGAAGGCCTTTATCACTAGGATTGATGATATCATAAGGTTCATTGCTACAACAATAAGAAATTGTGATTGTTTCACAAGTCTCGTCTTGTCCATTGCATACCGAGAGGATACAGAAAGGAGTATATACCAGGATGGAGGAAGGAATTAGATGACCTTTACTCTATAATATAAATAAAATGCCACTGAAAACTCCAACAACGCTAATCTGATGCTGCACTCTAGACAGTGTCAGGGAAAATGTGTTAAAACTGTTGAAAATATAAACTTTACCCACAGCAATAGAAAAGTGTGGTTAATTTTAAATAAACTCAGAAGTTTTGAGAATTGAGATCTTTATAACATGATTTTAAGCTATCTGAAAATCTTAAATTTAGCATGTAAAACTAATGTATCTTATTACTATTTTATTATAAATAGGTATATAAATAGGAATTTTTTTCTTGCAGCCTTTATTCTGTGTTTTGTTCTAAATAATAAAACCTATATCAATATTTATATTTGATTATTTTTTCTATATTTAATAACTTTTTTAAAAAATCCTTGCAAAATGGCCAAAAATGGCCTGCCACAAAGGGATTTTTCACTGCCACTAGGAGCGTTTTAAAACACAAGGCACTAATGCAAAACTAGCAAAAGTAAGGGCAATAAAAAATTACCAACTTGAGCCTGTTTGTGTTTGTTGTGCAAAGTTTTACTGTGGTAATCATAATACTGTAGTAACAAAAGGCTCATTTCAAACACGTAATTTTGCACATAAATGCCTGAAATAAAAAGTATAAAATTGAACTTGTTTTGTGAAATAAAGAATAATATAACGAATTGGTTATAAAAAGAAAATTAATTTTTTAAGTGTTAAAACAAGTGAAATTCTTATCTTAAACAAATTGAACAAATACTCAAAAATGAAATCTTGTAGTTTTCTTAAGGAGTTGATTTTAATAACAATTGGAACTGTCTGTCCTTTTGAGTTGCAAACTCGTCAACTACTGCATCAGGGCTGTACAAGTGCTTATAACTTAGCTCCTTTTCTATTGAAATCACTCCCAAACTGTGGCGTAACCCTGTCGTTGTTTATCTAATGTAGCTTTTAATAGTCGAGAAACTTTTTTCCGGTGAAGCTGAACTTACTGGCATTACTTGGAAAATTGAAACTATATATTTTAGTTCAGTATATGAAAGATCAAAATCACAGAGTTCTTTGTAAAGTTCCTGCATATTTTTACATTTTAGTAAACATTGATTTTCCATTTAGTAAACATGTATTATATAACATGCAGAACCATAGTTTTTTGAAGTGAAAACTTCTTTAGCCGTGTCAGAGCGATTTTGTCTGGGATAAAAATCATAGGTTCGGGCGACCATCTTTATCGTCATCACGATCTCAAAATTAATGTTGCAATTTTTAATATTTTAACCCAAAGAGTTTTGGGTAGGCAGTTGCCTATCCTGCCAATCCACTAAAGCCGCCACTGGTAAATCTCCAAATTTCTAAGTGATTCTCCTAAAACTCTTTGTAATAAGTTGCTGGGAAGACTGTTATACAATAGAGTATCACCCATTCTATTGTCCTGGTTGAGCAGGCTGGTTTTTGCGCTGGCTGAAGTTGTAGCGAACAGATCCTAAATCTGAAATAATTGATCTAGAATAACTTTGAAAAGAAATATAAAACATTTGCAATCATTGCTGATCTTACAACAGCTTATGACAGAGTATGGAACATATAGGTTTGTTGTTAAAGTTCTACAGCACTGCTTTTACAACTTTTAGAGTCGATGCTAAGCACCAGGATAATAAAAGTCATCTCAGCTGTGAGGAAAGCTCTTTTAGACAGCTGGTCTGCCACAGGGGCCTGTACTCGTTCCAATTTTGTTCATCCCAATCACAAAGTCTAGAAAATGTATATATGCAGATTATATATATTGCTTTATAGCTTATCAACACAAGGACTTCAGAGCTAAAATTAAATCTATGGCAAATGTACTACATCATATTGTCGGAACAAATTTGGGAAAAAATGCAGACATCATCCCACCCATATACATACAGTGGAAATGACCAATCCATACATGTACAGTGGCAATGACCAACTCGCCCACCCATACACTACAGTGGTAATGAACCACCCAGCCATTCACGTAGAGTTGTAATAACCTACCCGCCCACCCATACACGTACAGTGGCATTGACCCACCCGCCCAACTATATACGTACAGTGGTAATGACCCACCCATACACGTACAGTGGTAATGGCCCACCCAGCCATACAAGTTGTCTACAGTGGTAATGACCCACCCATACACGTACAGTGGTAATGACCAATCCATACATGTACAGTGGCAATGACCAACTCGCCCACCCATACACGTACAGTGATAATGAACCACCCAGCCATTCACGTAGAGTTGTAATAACCTACCCGCCCACCCATACACGTACAGTGGCATTGACCCACCCGCCCAACTATATACGTACAGTGGTAATGACCTACCCATACACGTACAGTGGTAATGAACCACCCAGCCATTCACGTAGAGTTGTAATAACCTACCCGCCCACCCATACACGTACAGTGGCATTGACCCACCCGCCCAACTATATACGTACAGTGGTAATGACCCACCCATACACGTACAGTGGTAATGAACCACCCAGCCATTCACGTAGAGTTGTAATAACCTACCCGCCCACCCATACACGTACAGTGGCATTGACCCACCCGCCCAACTATATACGTACAGTGGTAATGACCCACCCATACACGTACAGTGGTAATGGCCCACCCAGCCATACAAGTTGTCTACAGTGGTAATGACCCACCCATACACGTACAGTGGTAATGAACCACCCAGCTATAAATGTACAGTGGGTCATGTGCTCCTGTATAACTAAATAGGGTACATACTAAAGTGAATAATCTACAACTTAATAGGGTCATGAGAGCAATAAGTGTTACTCTTACGGCGTCTTGTTTGGCTCCCAGTGCTTTGCAATATAGCTCCTTTAGAGATAGGACGTCCGGAGGCACTACTTAAAAAATTCAATAAGATGAATGCCCCACACCTCTCCATTACATAGGATCTCCCACATCAAAAAGATTGTTTAAAATCTTGAAAACAACCTCTACAGTCTACGTACTGCTTTTCAGTTGTGTATTTGAAATTTCTTACCCAATATTAGCTAGGCCATAGCGTGAAACAGTTTCTATAATATAAATAAGTTCCTTGTTATCGTAGGGAATTGACACAGAAAAATCGCTTCCTAATTGAGGTGGGCAGATGTAACTACTAGAAATATAAATGTGTTTTGACACCAGATCAGTCATGTGATTGGGAGTGTATTCAAACAATGGATCACATAGTTACAGAGTGCCCCTGTGCTCTTACAGAGGGATTAGCTAGCACAAACAGAATCATTGAGGCAGGTCTTAAATGGCTTGATGGATTGGATTTAGTTTGTTTCAGGAGATCACTGTATATTTTAATTAATAAGTAACATGACTTTTGGATATTGTTCCAAATATATTATACAGCTTTTTTATTTTATAAAATTAAATTAATAAGTGGTAGCTGACAACAAACCATGTGGTATATATAAAATACTTTTTCCAATAACAATAAGTATATAAGTTACAAACAGTTTTATGATCTTATTTAATGTATCTTACTATCTTATCAAGTTTCATTTGTCATTTTAAATAGCTCAATCAATTTTTCAGTACGTAGCAAAATGAATGTGTTTTTAAATAACATTACAAAATAAGAAAAAGCACTCTGACACAATTAAAATACAATTTTAACAAAAACTGAATATGACTTTATTATCCTTTTATATTTTAGATCCTAGCCTTGGTGTTTCTACTATGGAACAAACTAAAGGGTCTCCAGACATCTGCTGTCTTGTTCATATTTTGGTTCTCTCTTTTCGTAGCCAGCAGTCCTCAGTTCAGGACAGAGATAAGGCAACAAACTCGAGGAGTAAGTAAAACCTCATTTTATGGTCTTACAAATTTCAGTATGACAGCATACAATTTTTAAAACACTTAAAACATTTTTTACATTCCTAAGTCTTCTAAATGTAGAATAAAATTCATATATTTTCATGTTGTTTTACTAAAAAGTAAGGAGTAGAGGAAAAAGCTTGTAAATAAATATATGCACAAAAAATAGTTGAACATGTGACATTTGGATCATTTGTGTTGAACAAACAAGAAATAACTGCTCAAATAATTATGATACTACATTGAAATGCTTATTTTTGAGGAAACGCATTGATATAGTAAAATAAATTATACAAAATAATTTTTTTTTAAATAATGTTATTGTCATTGATAATGTTTTTGTCAATCAACAAATCGTAAAAAAACAGACAATGGAGCTGAAATATAATGTAATACAACGTTTTATAATTAAAAAAAAAAACAAACTATTTATTTTACATTTCAACTGAGTAAAACATCACAAAATTAAGCAAGACAAAGCAGGGTACAACAATTCTCAGCACATAAACAAACGAATCTAACATTGAGTTCTATCACTTCTAAAGAAATATAAACTGCAACCGAATAGCCAACAATCATCTCCTCCAATACCTTATCAATAAAATGACATCAATAATATCCAGTAAATTAAATTAACCTTTCCGTAACGTATAAAATACGTAGCATCTACCACATAGACACCAGCACTTTTCGATGTAGACACTGTAGCAATCAAAGGGTTAAATAATTTACAAAGTAAAAACATCAATATTGCTGTGTAGACTATTTGACTTATTAACTCTAGATTTGCAGTTGGATAAATGTGAATATGTATTCAATTAAAATTTGCGTTTTAACATCTGTTCAGATTTGCAAATCTTGCACTTATCTTAAACTTACAGGTCTTGTGTCATTTAGGATATTTAAGTTAATTCATACATTATAACAATTGGGCTGTTTTATTTTTAGGTTTTAGAAGATTCACAATTCAACTTCATTATCTTCATGATCTACTACCCAATGGTTTTCTTAATGTTTGTCCTCAATTTTTTTGCCGATAAGCCTCCAAGAGTAACAAATTATCCTCAATCTAAGGTAAGATGTAATTTGAATGCATACATTTTTGATGTAGTTCAGTTAATCTGTTCTATTAATGTTAATTGGAATTTCCTCAATAAGAGCTTTTCATTACTTTAATAGCTGTAGGTCTGCTGTTTAGGGCAGATGTTTCTCTGTTGTAATGTCTGATTTGAACTTTGAAACACATTCTTGATGATCGGCTTCTTAAGAATAAATAAAACCTAAATTTAATGTATATTTTAAATAAAAATTAAATTATGAATAATGGTCAAATCAGAAATATCCATTGAACTTGCAGATATAAAATTAAGAACACTAATTTAAAAATCCCAAGTTTTAATGATTTAAAATGTATTGGTCAAGTTTCTGAGTTTTTATCAGATTTTTAGCATGTCAATTCATCAACAGCATAGAAGGAAAATTTGCATAGCTTATTTTTTCTGAACTTAATGTTTGTTAATAATTAATTTACTTAATAAGTTTAACTATGTATATTGTTGCAATGTGTATGTAAAGACTTTGTATTTCTGGAGGTAGTTTGTATGGTTAATTAATAAGCACCGCTGCCATGAGCACAATTGTAATTATAATATTAAATTTGTATATTGTTTAGTTGCAATTAAGATGTGCACCCAACAACAAATATTTATGGTTTTTTGGGACCCTATGCTGTACTATTTAACCCTTTTAACGCCAGCCTAATTTTTCATGGTGGTGCGAAAAACGCCAAGCTAATTTTCAGTAGATGTGCGAAAAACGCCAAGCCAATTTTGACTAAAATGCAGAGTCTTGCTTAAAAATTCACAGTAAATTCATTAATTGTCATAAATTAATGAAATTAGTCTTGTTTTGTTGGTATTGAGTTGTACTATAACATAAAAATAAAAGTTTTAATTGTTGGCCATTTTTTGGTTTTGTTAACAAACAAATATAAATTTACTTTTTTTATTTTTAAAAATTGTTGTACTTTGTAGTATCATAACATACCATAAATATCAAACCACCACAAATGTTAGTATTTTATCATATAAAACATTTAATTGTTAGCACATACACAAAATTTGAAGAATTTACCTTGATATATACAGATGTTATGTTGCATTTTCCAGATATTTACATTTTGAGAAAAATCACATGTTATGCCATGGTAACACAATTTTTCATTTGAAGTTCATAAAAAGTATTAAATTGCACTAAAAACTTATACAACAGTCTAATATTACTAAACTAATAAATATTTGAAGAATTTACCTTGACATATACAGATGTTATGTTGCATTTTCCAGATATTTACATTTTGAGAAAATCACATGTTACCATGGTAACACAATTTTTCATTTGAAGTTCATAAAAAGTATTAAATTGCACTAAAAACTTATACAACAGTCTAATATTACTAAACTAATAAAATAAGCCCACTTTTTTATATTTACAGGGTCTACATACAATTTGTAAACAAACCACAAACACACTGAATGGATGAACTGGGTCATCTAACAAAAGTAAACAAAAACAACTTTGGTTCCATAGATAGAGTATAATGCATAGAAAAAATCCAAAGAGGTTAAAATATTTTTCTTTATGTTCCTTATATACTATAGAAAGAGTGTGCCAAATTTCATTGACTTTGATTAATATTAAAGACATGAAAAAAAAATAAAAAT
>JAQJVL010000996.1:134436-243928 GCA_035578905.1 Stictocephala bisonia | reverse complement strand
AAATAATGTGTATCAATTGACATTTGATTGAAGTTGAAATTTCCTTTAACTTCCTTTGTAAAAGTGATGTGTTTTGGTGATATTTAGTCAGTTGTAGTATCTTAATAAAGATATTGCCTGCCTCCCATAGTCTTTAGAAATGTTGAAACTAAATTTGGTATCTTCTCTGGACAGCAATGAATTACCAGAAAATTATTTTAAAATTTTGCAGATTGTTTTTATTCTAAAGTAAATTGCTTTAAACTACTCCATTGTGATGTAATAAGAAAATACAATAATCCATTTTAAATAATATATTTTCTAACAGTAACAAGGTTTTTAAGATTTCAGAAATATTTGTTAATTAGAAAAGCCCCAATGCCTGAACAGAACGGTTACTCCAAGTCTTACGGGACTATGAAACATCGCAGAAACAGAGCCAAGAAACCAGCTTCCATTCTTTGGCCAATTTTTAGAACCTTTTGGAAGCCTTTTGTAGCCGGAGGTATCTACAGATTAGTTGGAGATGCACTAGGCTTCGTCAATCCTCAGATTCTAAGGTAAATTACGTTTTAAATGTAATTTTTATACTATATGGATAGGTCTTGTTTAAAACATATTGTTTTCAAATTCTTAAGTTCTATGTTATGGCGTTTACCAACAATTTTAAATAGCACTTGTGATTTCAGAAGGTTGAAGTATTTGGCTATATGAATTCATGCAACGTAAATAGAACTAGTAACTTAAAAATGTAAAGTAACACATCCATTATAGATAATGCCAAATGGTATTAGCATATGTTCAAGTAGTGCAGATGGCACATAATAGTGTCATCTGGGAGAGTCATTTCTCCCTCCATTATTATGGCTCGAACTTTGTTAGAGCGTGTTTTTATTGCTTGTAACATGATTGTAAAGTGTTGTATTAGTAGTGTTTGGTCATCATTTTCAGCTTTGAGATTTATCAATTAAAAAAAAAATTTACAATAAGCCTAGTTGTTCAAGTAATATGGAACCACTTACTATTAATTAAGTAGGTTGACTTTTTTTATTCTATTTTACTAGATCTACTAGTTGCAAATCTGATAAAATAAGTGTTGATAGTGATTGTGACTTTGGTGATAATGTTTTAGTAGATTTTCAGTAGACAATAATTCTAACCCTTGTGTTAAAACTACAACCTTTGTTGATTCTTCCAACCATATTTGTAATGAAACTCTTTAAATGAGAAACAATTTATTTTCAAGTCCTAAAGGATTACAAATACCTGAGAATAATGAACCATTAGTTACAAATATATGCTGTGTTTTTACAATCCTAGGTTGTTAAAGAAGCTAATCAATATGCAGAGCAAGCTTTTTCTATCAGAAATAACAACTGAACATTTTAAAGCTGTCAGTGAAACCCTTTAAGTGTACTAGAGTTTAAAACATTCCATGGGTTTTTGTTCCACACTTGTATTTTGAACTACTTGATAAATAACTAAATAAAAAACATATCATATACAGTGGTTGTTTTCAGCCTTCTTATACATTTTGTTGCTGGTAAAGAGTTTATGTGGAGAGGTTTTATGTACGCGGGAGCGATGTTTGCTGCTTCAGAACTGCAAACATTCTTCTACCACCATACTTTGATGACCATGTCAATTCTCGGACTCAACATCAGGACAGCTGTTATATCAACAATTTATAGAAAGGTAAGCTGAATGTGTTAGGTTCTAAATTTGTACAATTCAGCAGATATTACACATTATAAGGCCCAATCAACCTTAGTTGTACATCTGTACTCACTGTAAAGTACAATTACACTTTTCTACTCATAGATTTTTACTAGAGATTAATTAGTTCAGTGGAAATAATAATTAAACTAAACGTTTTAGGTTCTTATAAACTTTTACTGGGACACAAATTAAATATACTGTAAAATTATTTTCCTTCTACAATAAACTGTCTAATACTTAACATCTGTCAATAACATTCTTTAAATCAACACAAATAACAAAACATAAAAGCATAGAGCACATATTAAATTTTAGTAAATCATTTCAAACAACTGTTTTAATACATCAAAATTATAATCCATCACACTCACTATACTCATTCCTAACCTTTGTCCCTCCTACTCACCTATACACACACAGTAGCATTGACTCACCCACCCACCCATAAATATATTGTACTACTGTTGTCTATGTAATTTTAACTTTGACCATATTTAATAGATTTTTGCAAATCATCTTTCATGAAACTACAAATTATATCTTTGACAAGCATCCTGGAAACAGCTTTTGGTTAATTGTATCATTCTTTCACTATTTTTGGCTATTCAATATAAAAGTAATTTATAAAAGATCTGTAATATTCCAAAATATGTCTTAATAAATAAACCAAATAGAGTAAAAACCTTTTTTTAAGTTTAATTAATAAGAGGTAGAAGTTGAGAGGAATTGCTAAAAAGCCAAGAAGAGCAGACTGAAGTCTTAAGTACCATATAATTAATAAAGGGCCCAAAATGGACTCTTGGGAAACACCGTATTTAATTAATTGCATACTTAATTTACATGTTCCAATCTGCTTCCCATTGTTTTCAACCATCTCAAATATTACTTGTGGTTAGTTAAAAAACACTGAAACCAGGCAGATACTCCCTTATCAACAACAAGTGGTCTAGATCATTTAACAATTTTGGGTGGTATACATTGTCAAAATGTCAGCTGAGATCAAGAAACATTGTCGCAATTTTTTTCTTTTAATCAATTTACACATTTTATTTATGTACAGACAGCATAAGCTACTGTACTATTAAGCAAAGAACAGTAAAAATTGACATGAATTCATTCAATTTTTTGACTTGAGCCCTCTTTACTACTTTACATGTCCAAAAATGCAAAGCTTCTGTTTAGTTTTAACATTAATGAATAAATTGAAGTCATTAAATCTTAATATTTCATTGTATTGTTCCAGGCACTTCGCATCTCCAACTCGGCACGCAAAGAGTCAACAGTGGGTGAAGTCGTAAATCTGATGGCAGTAGATGCTCAACGCTTTATTGACTTCTCAGCTTACTTTAACTTACTTTACTCTTCTCCTTTCATCATCTGCCTATCAATGTACTTCTTGTGGCAAGTTTTGGGTAAGGAAGGCATTGTTCCTTTATATTATAGTCCTTAGTATAGCCATTCAAATATAACAAACAAGTTATATATTTGATTTAATAAATCTATCAACTTGACTTGAGTGCGCTTAGTGGAACTTGAATAAAACTCAAATCAAATAAAAATATTCTTTATTAACATGTTCATTGAGAACAGAAATGGTATCAATTATACAAAGCGGTTGGCTACTAAGCACTACAAACTTTCACTTTCACTAGTTATTTCTAACCTTCTAGAAATCCCAACATCTTCAAAGCCACCTGGTTTGTTTGCTAATTTTAATAAGAACCCGCGCATGCGCGTTACAAACCATTTCTGCCAAACTGCTACAACAATATATACCTCGTTTCCTTGTCTATCTTATAGAGGGTGATACGTCCCGGATTTGGTTGGCCCAGTGCCTTCATCCCCACGGCCGCATGTCTTTAACTTTCCTGTACTGCATATAGCTCTCACTACACCGTTGCTGGAGTTCCCTAGCATTCTTGGGTTTTCTGGTGTGTGTTTAATTGGACGCCTTCAAACTGCTGTACTATATGTGTTTATATGAATACTAAACTTCATATACTTTATTTTATTTATTTCTAAGACGCTGATCATCAAGATATGTACGAATATGAACTTCGACTGAGTGTGATGAGTGTTGATGAGGAAATATAGTCATTGTTACAAACTAAGGCCAACTATCCCCTAGAAAGTGTCATTAATTAATAGCCCAATGACAAATGAACAGCCGGTATCTATCAGCTGATCCCTTTCAAAATTTATTTCACTCTGATCGGGATCAAACTGAGAACCTTTAGCATATAAAACAGATTCAACCAACTACGCTACCGATCAATATGTTATATACATCTTTGTTATGGCTACTGTTAGCTAAAAGATTAAAAAAAGGTAAATGCTGATTGGTACTTACAGAAACATGGGTTTCTACTCGCCTGAGGAAAGTGCCAGTGGCACTGAAAATGGTGTTATAAGCTGGATCTCTATGTTTTCCTTAGGACTGAACTTGAATTATAATGTAAGTTGGTTGATGCGCTATCTTTCTTATTACATTAATTAATAGGACTTGACATCCTTCCATTTATTCTGAACACATATAAATCCATACCCTTACAATTATATTTCATATAAGTGCAATTTTTAATAGCTCACTTATATATCATTTATAGTCATAGACATTAATACAAGGTAAAAAAATATGGAAATGCTTTCACAACTTTTGTATGACTTTATTTGTAAAAGTGAAATCTTGTACACTATCATGGTTATGAAGCACCTACCTTTTGACACCATAAGTGACATTTCATCTTTTTAGGGGGACGGCCCGTGAGGAGTTGAACAAAAGTCTTCAATGTAAGCCTAGGTCGAATTTGATACAAAATGAAATACATATTAAAGAGAAATTAATTGCCGCAAATCGGACTTAGAAAGGTTTATCCTTTTCAGAGTAGTGGTCATTTGAATTTTGAAGTAACTACTTTGATCAATATTCATTATTTATTATTCATCTCTTAAGACACTGATTGTAAAGATATGGGCGAATATGAGGAGTGAATGAGTGTAGATGAACGAGTGTAGTCATTGTTACTATCTGAGTTTGACTTAGCTCAGAAAGGACTATTTATTAATAGCCCAATAGCCAGGGCAACTATGGGACCTACAGCTTTACGTGGAATCGGGACCACGTAGTGTTGGTCTGATTTTCAGCTAACTGACAAGTCTGACACTCAGTTCTCTCCCCTACCCAACAGCTGAACCTTGACTACAATATTATTTCTCAAATACAAAAGTTGTGAAAGCATTACCATATTTTTGTCCATCTTGTATACAACTTAAGCACCATCTAATCTATGGTTCACAGAGATCATGCAGTGTGAAAATGAATTACAAACCAACGATTATATTTTAATAATATTTTCTCATTTCAGGACCCTCTGCACTAGCAGGGTTGGCAGTAATGGTGATCCTAGTCCCAATAAATATAGCTATTGCCAACAAGGTTAAACAACTAAATATGAAACAAATGAAATACAAAGATGAGAGAGTGAAGCTAATGAATGAAGTACTTTCAGGAATAAAGGTAAGCTGTATTTAAATTCATGTTTTTTGAATTCAGAGAACATAATTTGTTTGTAAATTAAGTTAAACATATTTTTGGACTCAAAAAACAACCTATCTCTGAAGTATGGTACAGCAATTATTGATAGATTATGGAATTACCAAGAAACTAACACTACAATTCTTACTTGTACAGTACCAATTTTGATGAAAGATCTAAAAGGATAAAAGTTTTAAAATGTCTAGGATTTGTTCTAATTTATGTTTAAGCTGACTTTACTTTTGTCTATCTGTGCCAGTTTAGCCAGTCTGCCCAAGTCATAGTAAATCACAGTAACCACAGTACCCTTACGTTAGTGAAACTTTAGTCTATATGTATGGTGGTGTTGGCCCAACCATCCATTTATATAAGCAGAATAATGTTGGCCCACCCATCTACCCATACACATATGGTAGCGTTGGCACACCCAACCACACATATACGGTGGTGTTAGTACACCTACTTAACCATACGGTGTGATATTGGCCCACCCACGTATCCATATACGTACAATGGTGTGTGTTAGCCCCCCCACACATATGCTTAAGGTGATTTTGGCCCATCAACAATGTTGTTAGCTCAACTATCCACCATAAACGTAAAGTGTTGTTAGCCAACCCATCCATCCATATACGTATGATGATATTGGCCTCATCACCCACCAATATACGTACGATGGCACTGGTGTGTTTGATTAATTACTTATGATAAAAATATTTATCTTAACTAAATGAGATTTAACAAAATTGAATCTTTGCTAATGAATGTTATGAGATCAATTAATTTAAAAAGTTGAGTTTTGGTAGAATTTTAAATTAGTTCAGAAGAGAGGACGTGATGTAAAGTTGGATTGTTAGAACATGTCGAATAATCTAAACTTAGTTAGTACAGACAGCCAATGATGATGGAACAAACAAATTGTTAGAAAGTAATTTGAAATGAGAATACAAGAACACGACTAAGAGGAAAGCTAAGTAAGAGATGCAAAAGGATAAGATTGAGGAGATCTTAGACCTGTATGAAAGACAATATACCCCAGCCATTCACACACAATGATAATGACACACCCATAAGTAAGCTGGTACTGATCCAACCACCTACCCATAAAAACTTGTTTCAAAATTGTCAGATACAAATTGTAGAGTTGTGGAAAGGAACAACATCTTCCCTCAACTTGTTGGAATGACACTTTTTGAACTGTTATCCCGAAAAAGAATGTGGTTGACATTCAAGAATTGATATTTATGAACAAGGTGCCAAGACAAGCCTTGCATTTGCGTTCATAAAAGGACTGAGTCCTTTACTCTCAAAACTTCTGGGTACAATGGAATGCAATACTCTATTACAGTTCCTGATGCACTTTTTATTCGTTCAAATACACATTCATGTTTGAAGACACCACAATGTGAAATGGTTCAGTGTAACTTAAGTTAAGGGGAGCTTATATTAAATGAATAAATTTAACAATTTAAATAGTGAAATTCGTAACATTTTGCTAAAAAAGTTGTAATTGCTTGATACAAATTTACTAGCAGCTTACATGACTATAAATTGTAACAGATTAATTTAATTTGACACTTTCTATCAAAAAAATGTTGTAGCAACAACATATTTTTCACTCTTGAAACAATTTTATATTTCTAGAAGATAAAAAAATAACAGAAAACAATAAAATGAAGCATATAGTGAGATTTTGAAAAGCGTTTTGTATTGCCACTAACTCACTTTTTTCAGGTTTTGAAATTATATGCCTGGGAGCCAAGTTTTGAAGAACAAATTTTGAAAATAAGATCAAAAGAGATGACAGTTTTGAGAAAAGCAGCGCTGCTCAATGCTTCTACATCTTTCATCTGGAACTGTTCTTCATTTGTAGTAAGTTGGCATTTTGTTCTCTATGAATATTAAATTTAAGAGGGGATAAATATAAATCTGTAACATTGTTTGAAATGTGGTATGTGCAAAAATATGTACATTTCAATTTATCGGGAAACTTTTACTCAGTGATTTTGTCACTAGTTGTATATAGCTTCCCCTTATATGTAATTTCTATAAATGCTTGTGTTTTAATGATTGTTGTTTGATATCCAATTGATTTTGCCTCCAGATTGTATTAGAAATTCCATTTTGGCATTCGCAGTAGATCATATATATATATATATATATATATATATATATATATATATATATATTTTTTTTTTAATGACAGTTTTTTATGTGCACATTTTTTTTAACATTGGCAATGTACATTGTTTAAAAAGGTGTTCACTTATATTTAAAATATAATTATATTTATATATTTTTGTATTTTTAAATTTATTAATGATAGTCTATTATTAATAAATTTAATAAGTGAAGGACTTTTCTTTCATTGTTGCACTTGGACAAACACTATCTGCCTAAAGAGCTTACCTAACCCCACCCCACTCTTTGTTGGGATTACTGTTTTATAGCTGGTCTTTTACACCTAACACACCCTACGGCTTAAAGCTGCATGCAACTTATTCTGCTGTTTTGACTTCCTGCTTTGTCCCTTGGCCAATTCTTTCTTTTCCTTCGCCTGCCTGGTACTTCATGTCTTGTCCTTTATTGCAGTATGGTTTATTTGTTATTTTATTCGTGCTCAACATGTAGCACCTCACACTTTGAGGTAGCTGCTGTGACACATTATTGTTTGTTTTTGCTGATTTTTCAATACTTTGAACCATGTCTTTGGCCCAATATCATATTAAAAAAAATATCATTAATAAATTCTTTGTTTTAATTTTTTCTTGACGGTGAAAGATTTGCATCAGTTTTCAGGGCTATTAAATCACACATGTTAGATGAAGTCTCACTAAAAGTATTAGGTTTCCTTATAGCCAAAAATTAATGCAGATCATGAACCTAAACGCTATGAGTAAATTGCTCATGAACTCTACAGTGGTAAATGTCTGTAAAACAAAATTTAAACAAAACTCAACTTTAAAAATAACATAAGTTATGTGATTAATCCTGTATGTCTATACATTTTAAAATAATGTATGGCTAAGAATACTGAATCAACCAAATTGTATATTTTCAGGTAGCATTTGCATCCTTTGGAATGTACGTGCTGATAGATGACAGCCATGTACTTACAGCTGAGACTGCCTTTGTCGCTACTGCACTATTTAATGTGCTGAAGACACCAATTGTTATGTTCCCTATGGCTGTTCAAGTTTTAGTACAGGTTTGTTTTTGTCTTCTTACAAACCATAATTAAAAACAAAAACTGCATCAAGAGGTCTACTTATTTCCTCTTGAGTGATTCATTTCAATTCATCTTCTCTTTTCAAAAATAACTTAACTGAGATTTGTTATAAATAGTATGTAAATTTCATAACAAAAATTAAACTACATTAAAATAAAGACACATTTTTGGCCACCATTTTAAAACGGATTGCACCAAAATACTAAGGGCGTTAATACCTTTAGTATGATATGCCACATGCTATATGTTTGCTTTAAAATATTTTAAGATTTAAACCCTGGAACCTCAATTCTGAAGTCTAAGAATAATGAAAATATTTTAATTTGATTCTACGCATATGGTTTTGGTGGGGGAAACTTTACAGCAATGTTCTTGGTCAAATGGTTTGCCCCCAATGCGTTTGAGACATCTTTCATGAGACACCCTGTATATATATAATGAAAGCTAAACAACATTTTTAGCTTTCATTTGGAGTCATAACTGATTCATTAGACAAAAAATAAGCGAAAAGTAATAAAACAAAACAGCCAGTTTTTCGGCTCATGGCCGTTTTTGACTATAAATTTGAAAGCCAGTAAACTGGTTCTTGGCCGTTTAGGGAAGTATTTTCTAGATCGAGGAACTGGCCTGTAGCCATTTAAGAGTCAAGGAACAAACACAACGTTACAACCGGTTTAAAAGCTCATGTCGTCTTCAGTTTGTTACTTATTCCTTAGCCTACATTTACTAGTTTTTTCTTAATCCATCACAATTTAAGACAACACTAAAAACTATATGCTTATAAACTACGGTTGACTGTTAAGAAAGTCACTTGTTCTTAAAAACTACCACACATAAACATAACTAAAACAAATATAAAATAATATAGAATACAAAATATGAAAATGTTCAACAATTACAGAGCAGGTTATTACATAGGCAAAATATTCATATATCTAACCAGCATTCCAACTCCACATGGTCGGGGGACTGGGTACCTTTCTCATCAGATTATCAGATGAACTCACCACAAACTTCAAAGACAAACTCTTTTTTTTTTAGAACACGTTATATTTTTTATATATATGTATATGTATTTTAGTGTTTTCTTAAATTATTATGTGTTAAGGAAAAAAGAAAACTAGTTGTAAATGTAGGCTTAGGTAGTAAGTAACACCAGAAGACGACAGGAGTTTTATACCTGTCGTTACCTTGTGTTTGTTCCTTAAAATATTTGAAGCATTCGAAATCTCAAAATATTTTCTACCATTACCACTGTACTTGTGTGGGTGGGTGGGTGGGACATTGCCACTGTACGTGTATGGGTGGGTGGGTGGGTCATTACCACTGTATGTGTATGGGTGGGCGGGTGGGTCATTGCTACTGTACTTGTATGGGTGGGAGGTTGGGTCATTGCATATACGTATTAATTTGTACGGGTTAGGCAGGTTAATTTAGGGTTTGAGAGGTTATGCTGATGGTTTAGATTAGTGTTTGTCCTAACCTAACATAACTAAAAGTAACCTAACTTTCTTAACGTAACGTAACCTAAGCTAACGACTCGTAACCTAACTTCCCAACATAACTAAAAGCAACCTAACTTTCTTAACGTAAAGTAACCTAAGCTAACGACTCGTAACCTAACTTACCCAACATAACTAAAAGTAACCTACTTAACACTTACAACGTGATCACCAATTGGTGAGTGGGTACCAATCACCAAAGTTAGGTTGCACTACTGCAAGTTTGTTTTCCCTGAGTCATGCTAGCCGATTCAATTTAAAATTAGTTTTTTGTTTGGATTGCTTTGCTTTGTTCTTTGAAAATCTTATCATTTTGTCAGTTATTCTCACAGTTAATCCTTTAGACTAGGGTTTGAATTCTGTGCGGACTCTATTTAATT
This sequence comes from Stictocephala bisonia, assembly GCA_035578905.1. Lineage (NCBI taxonomy): Eukaryota > Metazoa > Arthropoda > Insecta > Hemiptera > Membracidae > Stictocephala > Stictocephala bisonia. The sequence continues at coordinate 233,584 of JAQJVL010000996.1, read as the reverse complement.
GTTTTAAATACCCATAATAAATTAATTACAGATAAATACCAAAAGCATGATTAGTATCACTCACTGTCACAAATGTTGATCCTGAGGATCGTAAAATTTTGGAGTTAGAACCATCTACACTTAAAATTATTGTTGCGATCATTTGTACTTCTCACAACTTGATTTGTGTTCAGTATTATTTGTGTGACTTTAGATAGTAATACAGTACTAACATCAAAATTCTATATTTAATTTGCAGACAATTGTTTCTACCAAGAGAATCAACAACTTCATGAACTCAGAGGAGCTAGACTTGCATTCAGTATCACACGACAATAGCCGAGGTGATTATAAATAATTTTTTATTGTTGAACATATTTTACCCTTCTAGACAGCTATATTTTTAACCATCTATGAACTATGATATTGACAGAGTTAGTGTTTTTCTATCTTTTAAGGTTAGGAGTTCAATAAAAAATAACATTTCATCATCCAGTTCAACCCAGTAATTACCAAGAGTAGTTTTTCGCAATAGGGCAGGCGCCTGAATCATTAGGTTTTGTTTGGAACAGAAATGTAGACTTATTTACAAAAAGTTCTTGTGCTAAGTCATTTAAAAGTGCAATGACACAAAATAAAATTTAAAAACATTTAAAGGCCACTGGCCTTATTGTCAATCCATTAGAGAAGAGGGTTAAGTAGTAGAAAACTCACATCTCTGTACTGTAGATGATAGATTATACTCTCCGTTATTTTAATACTAGAAGTGCAGCCTCTCAATAGTTGCCATAGGCAAGCACTGGTGGCCAGGGTTCGAATGTTCTCTACGAAAGGAAACTGAGTATTGGCATGTCAGTTAGCTGAATATATTATTAATAGTCTGCAATCAGAATGTTGTAATTAGTTACAATAGGGACAAAAGATAAACATGATCATTTTTGAGACCTTAATTTTGCTAAGAGAACCAGTATTGTGAATTTATAGGCAAACATTTATTATTAATTTTCATGTCAATGAAAAGATGCATACGGATTCAAACCATTTAGTAAAAAGAATAGAATATACTAGAGAACCTCGAAAAATTTTGAATATTGTAACTTATAATGTTCAGATTGTATAATTATAATATTTATAATACATTAGTTTTTTTAAGATTGCCTATTACTGCTCTTCAGAAACGAAGAAAGAATCTTACAATTCTTTATTTCTTTAGTCAGAGAGCTGTCTCTTACAGAGGCAGCATACCTATCAGAACATTATACAAATACCTGTTAAAAACAACATATTAACAACACCTTAGTATAATACATAAAGTAGTTGATATTATCTACACTGAAGCTGTTGTCTTATATAATGTCTATTTATATTTTCAGAAGAACCACTGATAATTGAGGGAGGTTCATTTTCCTGGGGTACTGAGGACACAGACAAGGCAGTTCTCCGCAATATAACTCTGCGGGTAAAGACAGGAGCCCTGGTAGCTGTGGTGGGAGCAGTGGGCTCTGGCAAGAGTTCTCTCATATCTGCCTTCCTGGGGGAGATGGATAAGATATCTGGTTATATCAATACTAAGGTAAATTTTGATTGTGAAATTACTCTATTTTTACTTTTGAAAAGTTGCGGACAAACTGCTTAGTTCAGTTTGTTTTGATTTGTCTAGAAACAAATCACTCATCTCTTTCAATTGTATGATAAACCAACTCAGATAACCATTCCCTCTCTAATCCCCAACCCTCCCACATGTTCTGCACTCACAAATTTCACTAAGCTATCAGTAACTTACCAATTTTTACTCACCATATTCCCACACATGGTCAGACCAACTGCTATTTAGCCCATCTAACTTGTTTATCCTATAATATACACTATAACATAAATATGTAATGTTTGGTAGGTCCTTTTACTACCCAATGTATAGACAATACTTTTTATTTTATTCATTTAACACATTTCAGTCTAAATATTCCAAAACGCAAACAAAGCATACAAACACATACTACACAGGTATGTTGTTTGATATTTTAATTAAAAAGTATGTCTAATGGGATGGGAAATGTTATTAATTTAATATTTATCTTATACTGTAATATAATGGAAGTTTAAGGCGGATAGTAGTAGACATTTGGAAAAATAGCGTTTAGATACCAAGTTTGTAAAGACATCGAGGAGATAAGTTTACTAAACACTAACAACAAGAAACTTAAAACACCGTTCCACAGGTAGGTGAATCAACAATACTTTAATTCTGAAGTCTCGAGGTGCCCTTGCTTGAATGAAGTTCAAATTCAAATGCTTGAAGTTTCTATTCAATAAATCTCTTTTTGTGATATGATACTTATATCTTAACATAAAAAACAATGTCTCTATGCTTTTACTAGGGATCAATATCATATGTGCCACAGCAAGCCTGGATCCAAAATGCAACAGTGAAGGATAATATTCTGTTTGGAAACAATTATCACAGTAAGCAGTACCACAAAGCAATTGAGGCTTGTGCTCTTCAGCCGGACTTTGAGATGTTGCCAGGAGGTGATCAGACTGAGATTGGGGAAAAAGTAAGTAGTTTGTTACGGAAAAGTCATAACTTTAGCCATTAATTTCAAATGTTATGATCATGATAGTTTCTATAACATTGCATTGTCAAACACAATTTTAAAGATACATAAATTTATAAAGATATAAATAAAGCTATTATAGATTTTCTTATATGAAAAGAGTGATGCTAGTGTAAACCGGATCAAAATAGTCCAATGATAGCTGTTCTATGTGAAGCCCCCCTCCTCACTTCTCGTCCAGCAATGTTGTCAGGTATAAATTCATGAAACATTATTAATAATCTGCCTAAACATATGTTGCAGTAAACAAATGTACATGTTTTGGTTATGTATATTTAGCAGAAGAGATATGTTTATGTTAGCTATTGTTTTTCAATTTTTACTTTATATTTATTTATTATTTTTTAAATATGTTTTATAGTTGTTATTATTAATCTATAAATATTTATTTATTTTCGGAATATAGTAGAACTCCAATTACCCGAACTCCAACTCTCCGAATTGCTGATTATCCGAATTGCTTTCAGAATGCCATAAAAGAAATCTTACAATTATCAGTTTTTTTAATTTTGTTCCAAAAAAAAAAAAAAAAACTGATAGCATACAACAACAAAGAGTAGTAATTTTAATCCTTAAAAGATAAATTATACATATATTATCACAATTAATAACACATAATATGTCTCAATAAATGCTGTACCTTTTAACACCGTCTTAGAAGAACAAATCCAAGTTCTGTCAGGAAACATAATTCGATAGAGACACTGTATTGTCTACACACCCTATTGTCCTTCCCTCTGTTAAGCGGATGCACGACCTGGTTGAAGACAGTCAAACATACGAAGCATATTTAACTAAGATGTTTGCCAAGCAATAACGTTCGTTTTCAGGATGGTATGTAAATACACACTATAGTATTCTGTAGTATGTCATTAAACTGTAATTAGTTATGTAATAAATGCCCTTTATCAGTTAATATATTGTTTTTCATCCCATTTCAACATACATACATTTAATTACATACAGTAATTAAATAAAATGGACTGTTTTTAGACAAAAATCCGATTGTCTGAATATTTGATTATCCGAATAGGGAATGGTCCCAATTGATTTGAATAGTTGGAGTTCTACTGTACTATTAACAATGGATCAACAGAACAGTTACAGTATTAACACATAGGCCTACCATAGTTAATTTTACCTTTAAAGAGGTTTTTAAATAGTATCACACAGTTGTTTTGTAAACAAAATACCGATCAAATTGACAGTATTGAAAATATGCATACATGTCATAGGTGAAACATGTGGTTGGGTGCATGGTAACTAGAATAAAAGTTACCGCGGTTGGGTGGTTGTCAACAATGATATGGCAACACCGCCTTAAATATCATCGGACAATTTTGATGTGGTTTACACTATACTCATTTTAATGAATGACCCGATTTGATATTAGCATGCATATTGGTGTTTGAGTAAAGCTCTGATGTGCGTTGTTATCAAGAACACATTGATGTGGCATCTATAATTATATATAAACAATAAGGATAAAAATGTATAAGATGTTATCAGTGATCATTAAATGTTTACTCGCACAATAAGCCACAAATTAAAACAAATAGGTTATTAGACAGGTATACTTAAAGAATTGAACCGTAACAACCATGATTATGGCTTACTAATATCACGCCATGTTGTAGCATTCCTAACCTCCTCGTAGTTCCAGCACTTTTGCTGTAGAAGTGTGTGGGAGATCCAGCAAATGTACTGTAAAACTCGTGATATAGTAGAAAAGGACAGCATTGCAAAGTCCTATACAATATTTTCACTTATTATAAAACCAAATCCTTTAGTAAATTAATAATTTAATATATATTTTAATCTAATATAGTAAATGTTTTATATTGTAACAAGTGATTATATTGGTATTGGTATGTACAGTACTGATGATTTCCCTTCTATTGATATTAACCGTCCAAGTCATATGCAGAAAAGCCCTCAAGTGATAAGCAGTTCTATTGCCATTTTACAAATATTTTTTAAAGAGATGAGCATTTGGTTAGGTTTAAGGGCACTAGGCCAGGAATTATTATATTGGAAGAGATAAGGCATCAGCAAACTTACTTATGAAGACATTTCCACTACATCTTGAACTATATAGAACACATAAAGAGAAACCACATTATATTACAGAAATATTCACTCTATCTACTCGCCTGAGGAAAGTGCCAGGGACACTGAACATTTGTGTAATATAATGTGATTTCTCTTTATCTGTTCTATAATGCAAGGTGTTAGTGGAAATGTGTTTTTAGGTAAAAATGCTGATGCCTTGTCTCTCCTAATATATTAAAAGATAACTAAGAATATTTAATTTTACATAAAAATGTCATGGTCCGTATGAATTTTTTAGCATTAAGAAATAATATTATTTCATAATGAATATTGAATAATATTATTTACATATCTTAATCCCTTTTTGTGTAAAAGAAAAAAATCAAATTTTATTTCATCATCTGAACATTTAATGTATGTTGAAATGATTTTGTCTAGTTTCGCTATGGCGAATGTTGTAGTAAATGTTCTTCTGGTGGTGTTATTATTGAATAATATATCTAAAATTTCATCATAACAACATCTCTGATACATTTAATTTTATAAAAAAAGCACTGTCCAACCACTAACAAGTATACAAAGTATGATATGCGCGCGGCACTAGCATAGTGACAACTTCATTTTGCTTTAGGTAGAATGGAAGCAAAAAATTCAGTAATTCGGATATAACTAATGAACTACCTATCGTTTAGTCCAGGAATACTCACTAAGTGGCCCTTAACACAATTTTTTGTGGCCCTTAAAATTTTTAAGGACTGCAATTATTTATTAAAGTTATAACTGCTTTAGAATTTTTATAAGCCACAAAAAAGCTCAAAATGCTTTGTATTTGTTTTATTGTACTAACTATTAAATTAATAGCAGAGAGACAGACGAAATGCAAGCTAGAAAACATGCATAAAGAACTGTGTATATACTATGTACTTGCAACCCTTAGATTATTTTGAGAAAAATAATAAGGCTCGTCATGAAATCCTAGTGGGGAACCCTGGAGTCCATTATTAAATAATTGTTGGTGATTGGTAACGGAGCTTCGCAGTACTAAGAAATGAGTCCCTATTGCAAACTTTATCACTTCAAAAACGTAAAAATGACAAAATTTGAAGCAATTTGTATTTTGGAATTTTTGTTATCCGAAATTATCTATGTTTGAGAGATGAATACAACTCCAGAATGTAACACATTAACTAAGTGTTGATTTCACCTTTTAATATAATTTACATACAATTTTCTTGTTGTCAATAATTTTATTTATTTACTAGGAAACTAAGGATCTTGATGCTCAACATCACTTGCGCATTTTATACCGCTAGCAGAAAAGGGACCTAAAGAAAGCAGTACAAAAAGCAAAATCTGAAGCTGTTTCAAGTAAAATTTCCCATTCATCTAGTAAAAGCAAAGCAATTTGGGAGATTGTGAATGAACATAGGACACAACAAACGAACACTTTACATAATTTTTCTCTGGTACATAATAATTAAAAAATTTGTGATCCTGAATCTGTTGCCAACATCTTCAATAACTACCTCTCTTCGATTGGTAATGATGCTTCATTTAACGATCATGATAAATCCCCTATGTTTCCCGACACTTGTGAAAATTCTCTTTTTCTATCTCCTACATCCAAAGAGGAAGTAGAAATGGAAATATTGTCTTTAAAACCAAAGAAATCTTCCGGGCCTGATGGAATTTCTCCGTGGCTTCTGAGGCGTGTGTGTGACCTAATCTCTTCCCCTCTTTCTTATCTCGTAAATATTTCCTTTGAGTCAGGATGTTTTCCATCATCTTTAAAACAAGCTATTGTTAAGCCAATATTTAAAAGTGGACATAAGGAAGATTGTAATAACTATCGCCCTATTTCCCTGACATCATCTTTAGCTAAGGTCTTTGAGCGACTTCTGGCTTTTGTAAAGATAAACAACATTCTTTCACCTAGCCAATTTGGATTTACGAAAGGCCTATCAACAGTTGATGCAATACATTACTTTATATCTTCAATCGTCCAGTCTCTCGATAGTGGTAATCTAGCTGCTGGAATATTCTTTGATCTTAAAAAGGCCTTTGACCTTATTGATCATCCAATAATACTCTCTAAGCTTTGGTCCTTGGGTGTCAGAGGAGTTGGTCATGACTGGGTATCAAGTTACCTATCTGAAAGGAGTCAGTTGGTTGAAATACCTTTTGTTGATTCCCATGGATATTTGACAAACAAGAAATCCTCTTCTCTTACTGTGACCAAGGGAGTTCCCCAGGGGTCAGTGCTCGGGCCCGTTCTTTTTCTCCTTTTCATTAATGATCTTCCCAAAGGAGTTAATGGGGCAACAACATGCCTATTTGCAGATGATACTACCCTTGCTCTGAAAGCATGTAATAGCTTGGAGTTAGAAGTCAAAGCATTTACAGGATCTAGTTCTGTTCTACAGTGGGCTAATCAAAACAAATTGGAAATCAATAGTTCTAAGACAACAGTTGTTGAATTAAAAATTAACCACAGTAAAAGATCAGATATGATTTCTTATTATATTGCAGACGAAGCTGTAATACCCAGCACAGTGGTAAAGTTCTTCGGTGTCCTAATTGATAGTAACTTAAAATTCCAATGTCATATTGATTTGGTCTGCAAAAAGCTTTCAACTGGTATTTTTCTTTTAAAAACTCTTTCTAAATTTTCTGAGAGTGACGTCTTACTCTCAGCTTATTATGGTATTATTCATCCTTTTCTGACATATGCTATTACAATCTGGGGTCACTAGTTGGTCAGAACTAATTTTTTTTTTAAATTACAAAAGCGAGCATTAAGAACTGTTTTCAAAAAACACCATAGATTTTCTTGTAGGACACTTTTCTTCAATAACAAGGTTTTAACATTTCCCTCAATATACATCCTTAATACCCTGAACTTTTACTGTATTATACTTCATCCACAACGTTTACAAAACAATGCTCGTTACAATTTTAGAAATCATTCTATTGACATTCTACGGCATAGAACTTCTTTTTTTAAGAGACATACTAATTACAATGCTGTAAAGTTGTTTAATGCTCTACCTGCCGCAGTTAAGGAGAATGTTGATGATGTTGTTGGCTTTGGGAAGGCGGTGAAAGTTCTTCTGTTAAGTAAATGTTATTATAGGGTTAAGGACTTCTTAAAAGATAAAATAGATACTATTTAGTTGTACTTTGTAAGAATGTTCTGTTTAGATTAATGACGCTATTATACAGTGGTTGTACTGTCAAAATAAAGTGATTTGATTCTGATTCTGATTCTAGGGAATCAACCTGAGTGGTGGACAGAAGCAGAGAGTTAGCCTTGCCAGAGCAGTGTACAACAACACAGACATTTACCTGTTAGATGACCCTCTCAGTGCAGTGGACTCTCATGTTGGCAAACACATTTTTGAGAATGTCATTGGACCTACAGGAGTACTAAAAAATAAGGTATTGTCTTAACTCTCATGCCTTGGTTATATATAAATGCCATGCTGTGCTCAACTTACAGTTTCTAACTGAACCAGAATCAAATATGTCGCGGATAAAATTTAGTGTTGTACAGGGTGTGCAGCATTCTTGAATTCCTTTAAAAGTGGGGAAACAATACAAATGTTTATTAAATACACATTGTTCGGGCATTGTTCATAAACTGTGATGATTATAACTGAACCCTTCTATGTGCAATATTTTTATATTTCCAATTATTTGAATGTTTATTTTTATTTATGTTTAGTTATTTATTCAGAGTGCAGCAGAAAGAACTCCCCTATTAAAGATGTAATTGAAAACGGATCCAAATAAGATATAATGTTTTTATTTTTACAATTTGAAAGTACATACAGTGTATATTAAATTAACAGTTTCAATCAGGAGCCCATTGTTTTATGAAAATATCTTTGATCACAACAATATGTGGGCTGTTAACCCTCCATCCGGCAGTCATTTTTGCCCAAAATGTCGGGTCATTTTTGGTGATTTTGCAGTGATGTTTTATAAAATTCATAAAAAATATTATATTACAATAAAAGTGCAATTGTGTGGTATCAAACTGTTCACAAGAATGTGGGCTATCATATAATACATAATTCATAACCTATAAATTTTTTTTTATGTTATGAAATATTTGTAAATTTTTTTAGAAATCGCGGAAAATAGGGGGGGGACCACCCCCTATGATCAATGTTGTGATGATAAAAAAATAAATGTGAGATAGCCAAAATGTTTTTAATTTTATCTAGTTTCAGAAAATATATAGTTTATATAGGTTTGTAAGTAAAAATTATTTTTTATAAATTTTTAACTGGAACGTATACAAAAACCTGAAAATTAGTAACCACGGTTACTATAACATTCAAAAATATGATACAAATTTTCTATAAACACTACAGAGTTCTATTATATACTAAAATTTAGCTAAAAACATGCTCTAATACAATATAATACACTTCTAAACACACTAGAAGTGATAATTACACTGTAAACAATAATTATTTACCGTAGTTGAAATCAGGCCCGGCAGACTAAACAACAACAAAAATGGCTCAGAGACTGGCTTCCTTCTTCAACTTTTACTACGTTTTAAAATAACGCCGATAGAGTGCAGTGTGCGTTGTTGCATACCACTGGAATCGTCTGTTCACGCTGAGTACATAGAGTATAAAAACATCGAAGTAGCTCGATTTTTGCGCATTATAAATATGGTAAATCTCCGACGCTGCAATTGTAGGAAAATTCGTACAATGCCAGTTTGGTGACGAAAAAATTGTACGAAATTTCATAAAATGCCGGATCGAGGGTTAAGTTATTTTCAAACTACAGTAGACTCTCGTATCCGAGGTAATTGGGACCGGGACCACCTCCGATACGTAAAACTCGGATAATACGGAGGTTATGGTAAAAATAATGTAAAAGTCATGAAAAAAGTACAAAACTAGTTTATTACAAAAAAAAGCAAAATGATGTAAATGTAGTTACAATTCTGTACAATTCTACAGTCCTGTAAAAAAGTAGGAAATCAGGTTATGTCTTTTAAAAGTTGTATTACCGCAGGATGACAAGAAGTTGGGAATAAGTAGGCTATTCCATTTTAAAACTCTACAACAGTCGGTGAAACACTACAATAGCAGAATTTAATATTAAAAATCTAATGTAATGTCCATAGGCATCATTGTGGATGGGCAATTTCCTTTAACGTTACATTTGTTGACAACAAAACCTTTCTTATTTAATAAATCTATCTACGTTCCACGGTAGTATTCGCGTCTTGGTTTTAAGTGCAGGGTACCGTTCAGTCCGATTACCAAACGAAATTATCATATATATCCTGTAGTTTAACGTAATCTGCATTACTCCCTTAATAGTGCAGGGAACCACTATTATCTCATTATCACTTTAACATTTTAAAGGAACAAAATTATTATATTAATCCCACATTTGTCATACACATTGGCGACGAAAACACTGGTTGATTCATCATTTCAATTTCGTTATAAGCGACTGTCAACCATTTACCACTCATATCAAAACACTTGAATAAAATATAGAACAATAACAGTAACAACAATCAATTACGATAATATTTCCAATACTGAATTGTAAAATCACGAAAGTAAACATGCTAAAACAACCACATTTAGTGTGAGAGCAGTCGATTAAGCCGATGGTGTCAGGTGGTGATGTGTCATGAGTGAATGCATTTGGGTGGGAACATTATTCCTATAATAAGGTACAATATTATAAATACGTCTTGTGGCGGCCCTGCAGTGCCATAACCTAGCACTAACAGCCAATAGAGACACTGATTACTTGTCAAACGATTATATGATGTGTCACGATATATTTTTCCTTTTATTAACATCTTTATGTTTATTTTTCATCGTCTGATGACTAGCTTGGTTAACCCAGAGGCTCGATTAATCGGGGCTCGGATAACCGATATTCTACTGTACCTGGTACCTCTAAGTTTGTTTTTGTTTTCAGACTAGAGTGCTGGTGACTCATGGTGTAACATTTCTCCCAAAAGTGGACATCATTGTGGTTCTCAAGGGAGGGGAGATCTCGGAGATGGGAACATTTAAAGAACTATTGGACAAAAAAGGAGAGTTCTCAGAATTTTTAGTTCAGCACATTTCAGAGAGTGACGAGACTGAACAAGATCCTGGTAAGGAAATCCTTAAATATTTTTACTTAATAGTTTCTTAATATAAGTACAAGCTGAACAAATAATATGTGATTGATTTTGGTAAACCACGTTTAGCTTCCTCTGACCAGAGGGATTCATAAAGGAATGATTTTTTTGGGAATCCCTCTGGTCTGATGGTAATAAATTTGTGTTGTGTGACTTGCACCTGTAGTGAATGTTTAACTTTATATATTATTTAGAATGTTGTTGAATTTTCTTAGTAAATATGAAAAATGTGGTAAAATGAATAAATATACAAATGCTATATTATATTTGACTTTGTTTTTAAGGACTCCCCAGAGACCTTGACTAAATAAAATGTAATCAACACAAAGTATGTTACTATCAATGATAATAAAGCCATTAATGAAATTTGGCTACCAAATAAAAACATTCTGGATCTGGACAAAGGACATACAATGAGCAGTCATTAAGGTATAATAATTAATTGACTGATGGACGTATTTTACCACTTCAGAATAGATTTAGCATCTTTTGAAAGGTTGAGAGAGAGAGGGAGGGGGGAGGGAGAGAGAGAGAGAGAGAGAGAGAGAGAGAGAGAGAGAGAGAGAGAGAGAGAGAGAGAGAGAGAGAGGAGTCAAATTAAACACTTAACAAATCATTAACACAATCTTAGCAAGTACCAAGTCCAACTTAAAGAGCTTTACGTTTTTCCATATTGGAAAGTCTTTAGCGAAACCACCAAGACCCATCAAACTTATTTTGGAGAGCCCAGCCGAAGGGAGATACATATTTCGAAACATCTGTAATGACTACTTACAAGAGGCTCACTTGTCTGAGATATCCATTGCACATGGCAGAACTCCAAGTGAACTTAATGCTCTGAAGAATCTCCAGAAAACACTTCATCTTCGTAACAAGAATGGAGAAACAGACTTAACAATCAAGTACATAAATGGAACCCCAAAGATTGTAAATAAAGCAAAAAACTAGTTACTTCCAACGGTTTAGCCCAAATATATATATATATATATATATATATATATATATATATATATATATATATACATTTGGGCTAAACCGTTATATATATATTACCAAAATATTAATGAACTCAGGACAAAAACAGCGGAGCTTTGGAATTCTTTAGCCACTTGTATACATGATATAATTGTTTTCACCAAACCCAATTTAACTCCCAACATCTCCTTCAACTAACTTGGACTGTCACATAACCAAGTATTCCGACTTGATCGAAATATAAACGGAATTAATAAGTCTAGCGGTGGCGGAGTTCTGATTGCCACTGCCCACAACATAAAATGTACCCAAATCTCAGTAGCTACCCTTTCAGAAGCTGTTTTTATCTCAGTCAACCTATCTTGCAGTAAGAAAATGCTTCTCGCTGGAGTCTACATACCTCCTAACAAACCTGCTACAAGTTACAGTGACTTTATATCAGTATATCAGTCCTTGAAGAAATAGTGAACACACATGGCTTCCAAAATATTTTATTGCTTGGCAATTTCAACTTGCCAAACATGGATTGGGTCTCTATGCACACACCTTGTGATACTTCTTCACAGATTATACTAAACAAGACAAAAATGTTCGGCCTTAATCAAGTAAACAATATTACAAACCACAGAGGTGTAATCCTCGATTTGTGTCTCTCATCTTCTCAAGATGTTACTATTTTTTTGTGACGCTAATCCTATGATCCCAGAGGATATTTACTACCCATCTTTGTCTGTGGAAATCTCTCTACTAATAAAAGTCCAACCAAATGGCATCTACCGAACAATAATCAAGCGATGCGACTGTGCCAAGGTACTACAGGACCTAAGGAGTATAGACATGACAGGGTTAGTTTCCCACGAGGATATTAATGTTTTTTTCAACATAGTCAGGGATAGCGTCTTGTGGAGTTCCCCTATAACTAGATCTGTGCTTTTAGCTTTCCCCATTTGATTCAACAAAGATTTGGTCCGCCTTACCATTTTGAAGAAGACCTACCACAAAATTTACAAAGAAACTCTCTCTCAAAACAGTTACATCCAATTTGCTAAGATAAGATCACAATGTAAGACCCTATCCACTGCTTGCTTTAGCCAATATGTGAACAGAACTCAGAGTGCAATGAAGGATAACCCTAAATTATTTTGGAATTACATCAAACCTTTAAACAAGAATGATTCAGCACCCATCACAATGTACCTTGATAGCACCTCAGCACAATCCAATAGTGAAGCTGCAAACATGTTTGACTTCTTTGCCTCAGTTTTCTCTCCTAGTGACAACTTAAATCTGTCACAACAACCTAGTTTATCATCATGTGATCAATTCTCTTTCTGCATAGTAGACACCGTGGTTGTTTTGAAATCATTCAAGAAACTAGATGCTACAAAAGAACCTGGATCGGATTCTATTCAACCTTCTGTAATAAAGCACTGTGCTGATCTCATTACTCAACCACTTACCACGTTGTTCAACAAATCCTTGTTTTCTGACATCTTCCCTGATCTCATTACTCAACCACTTAGCATGTTATTCAACAAATCCTTATCTTCTGACATCTTTCCTGATATCTTTATAACTAGTCGTGTAGTGCCTATCCACAAGAAGGGTCATCTTCACGTGATATAAGGAACTTTTGACCAATAACAATATTGCCAGTATTGGCCAAGGTTTTTGAGAATCTTGTCCTTAATAAATTTTCCTTCAAAATTGGCAGAACTTTGTCCACTATTCAGCATAGATTTATATCTAATAGATCCACCACAACCAACCTCGTTCTCTTCCAGACTCATTGTTGAAGCTTTTGGCCAAAAAAAGCAAGTCGATTTCATTAATTTAGACTTCTTAAAAGTGTTCGACCATGTAAGCCACTCTATTCTAACTGGAAAGTTGCAATCAAGAGGATTCTCGTGACCCCTTCTTCAGTGGTTTAGGAGCTACCTATGCAATCGCAAATTTATAGTAAAATATGGTAGCACATTGTCGAAGGAGTTTCATGCCTCTAGTGGAGTACCTCAGTTGACCTACTCACCCACCCATAAAAGTATAGTGTATTGAACACAGTAATATATATGAAACTTTAAATGTCATTTCTGATGATTTTAAATTTAAAAACACATAATATCACCCACCCACACATATATGTACAGTGGTGTTGACTCATCCACCCACCCATACACGTACAGTGTTATTGACCCACCCCTACACGTACGTTAGTATTGATGAGAATCAAACTTATAATTGTGAGAATAGTATTTTGCGTCTTTTAAACTAACTACAAATGGCACAATAACCTTTTTACTGTACATTGTCTAGTAAATGTGTGTAAAAATACAAATAAGTAAATCTATTCTTAGTGACAACCAGTGTTGTCTTCTTCCTTTGACCGTCTTCCTAGTTTGTTTTTAATTAAATTATTTTGTTTAATTCAAATTCTAAATTCGAAAATTCTTTGCCTGCAGATGTTGAACTGCTGATGGAAGAAAATCCAGAACTCAGGACTCGAGTCCATAGCCGTGTTAGTAGTTCTGGTTCTCTAAGATCCTTATCTTCTCAAGCCAGGTAGGTTTATTTTGATTGCGCTTTGTATTGATAGATCTACAACCTCTTTGCAGGCTGGAAGACAATTCATCAAAGAATAACTAAGATACCGTTACCAATTAATTATTTTAGCCATGAGGATGTCAAAGTATGATGTCACATCATCAGGCAACCAACAGTTAGGCATCATATTTAATTTTTTTTTAAATTAAATATAAAAATATAGATCACATAAAATTAATATTAATTCACTAAATGTTTATTAAAATTACATATTTTGCTGTAGTATAAGAATCCACACTGTTTCTTAGAGATACTTGGAAATTTACTCACAGAACAATAGGTATAACTATGTAAATATGTGAGTACCTGTAGATAATCTTGAAAGTTTAAATCTTTTCGCAAACAGGCTTTTATCTAAAGAAACTGTAAAACATCACAAACAATAAGTTGACAAACATTAAAACAATACTGATTTATTAGAATTGATATATTTTATAACATTCTTTTTATTGAACATAGAGGCTGAAACCTTTGTAATAATTTGTATATATTCATTGTTAGATAAATGTTTCAAGGAAGAGCACTTAGTTTGCATGTTGGAACATGAATTCACTGGTCACTCTCTCCCTAAGATAAGTTTTAGATAGATTTATTTACTGCTTATTATATGATCAAATATATATTTCATAATCATTTACTACTTTATCTTCTTTCCTTAACAGCCATAGAAGGGAGTCAGTAAACAGTGTTGGAGGAAGGAGCACTGGAAAGGAAAGTGTATCCACTCCGCCTGGAGACAAGTTGATTCATATTGATTCCACGATAGATTTATTTACTGCTTATTAAATGATCAAAGATATATTTCATAATCATTTACCACTTTATCTTCTTTCCTTAACAGCTTCAGAAGGGAGTCAGTAAACAGTGTTGGAGGAAGGAGCACTGGGAAGGAAAGTGTATCCACTCCGCCTGGAGACAAGTTGATTCAAATTGAAACTACAGAAACTGGAAGTGTAAGTAAATGTCATGATAAAACTGAAACTACCATATCAGTATCTAAACTGATATATGATGTTCTAAAACTACCATATCAGTAAGTTATTGAGAAGTAAAATCTTTTAACAACATCAAAAACATAGATGCCTAGTTAATTTACAAAACAATATAGACACATTTGTGTTTAATTAAATATGTTTTTAATTACTTGTAGAATTCCAAATTTGAAATATTGAAATTACATACCTATAACTTATAAAAGTACCCATTACAAATTAGCACTGTAACTTACTAAAGTCACAGCCAAACTGAAACTTGAAAGTGAAAGCTATAAAGTTAGACAATATTGTAAAATGTTAAGATAAGAAAGGTCTTTACATCTCCTCTCCCATTGCAAATTCCGTGGTACTCCAGTCATTTCTGTTCATTTTTGAAATGAAATGAAATAAAAAATGTTTTTAATGTATTTTCTTCATATACAAATGGCGAGGTTAGGACAATGGAGTCCTCTCTTACACCTAACCATTATTACTAAATATTCCATTAATTTATCTTTGTAAATCAATTGATATGAATTGTTACAGTTTGTAAATAAAATATAAAGTAAATAAATGAATAAAAACTGAATAAAAATAAAAGAATCCTAATGCCTGCCATTCAAGCACTATTGGCTGAAAAAGAATTTGAGTGCTGTCTGTCTGAAGTTTCAATGTCTGATTTTACGTTTGTATTAGGTTGTATTTATAGATCACCGCTAAAATGTTTAGAAGACAGTTTTTTATCAAAATTTGAAATTTTGTGCAGCATTTTGAGCAATAAATACAAACATATTGTTTTGACTGGAGATTATAACATTAATGTTCTGAAAAGAGACAAATTGTATCACAAATTTAATAATATTTTAAAAATTCACAATCTAACTTACAGAGTTAATTTTCCCACTAGAGTCACACACGAATCAGAAAGTGCCATAGACAATGTAATAAGCAATATTGAAGATAGAGAATGCAGAGTGACGGGCTTGATAACACATATTTCTGATCATGATGCCCAATTATTTGAAATATTTGGCTTAAAAACTATTAAAAACAAAATTACCAAAAAATACTGTAGAAAGTTAACATCAAATAATATAGGTATTTTCATGAATAATTTAATGAATGAAAGTTGGGTAGATGTTTATCAAGCCCCAGTAAATCTGAAGTATAGTGTATTTATAGATTTGTTTTCTTATAATTTCAATCTTTGTTTTCCTAGAGTTATTACTTCAGTTCGGGAAGGTGATGCTAATCAGTGGATAACAGAAGAAATGAGGTTTAGGAAAAATGAAATCCATGAGTTAGAAATTATATATAGACAGAGTAAAGATGAAGATTTAAAAACAATTATAAAACAATTAAAGAAGGATCTAACATTTTGTATGGATAGGGACAAAAAAAGATTTTTTGATGATAAAATTAAAAAATCAGGAAACTGCTCAAAAGTTACATGGAGTCTAATAAAGATGCAAGTCAAAAAGCCTTCAAACCCAAAGTTAAATATAAGTATTGACTACAATGGGAAGGAGACAAGTGATCCTATACAAGTAAGCAAGATATTTAATGACTTTTTTGTATCAATAGTTGACCAATCTGTAATACCCAAAATCGGGGAAAATAAAGAAAGTAAAGAGGATCACCTTATTACCAATAGGAATGATAAGTTTAGATTTAGCTCAATAACAGAAGAAGACTTAGAAAAAACTGTAAATTCATTCAAAAATAAACTCTCTACAGGACATGATGATATACCGATAAATTTAGTAAAAAAGGTTCTGCCATCAATAATTAAACCACTTACACACTTGATAAACTCGTCTCTAATTTCTGGATACTTTCCTGATGACCTAAAGGTAGCTAAGGTCATACCCATATTTAAAAAGGGGGAGGTAAATGATCCTTCATGTTACCGTCCCGTTTCATTACTCCCAATTTTTTCAAAAATATATGAAAGGACTGTGTATATCCAATTGGTAAGTTACTTACACAAAAACAAATTATTTGACAGAGAACAACATGGGTTTCAATCAGGCAAATCTACAATTACAGCTGGAATTGACTTTATCAATTCCATTATTGACTCAATTGATAAAGGAGAGAAAGTTATAGGTATTTTTTTAGATCTAAGTAGAGCCTTTGATACTGTTTCTCATAGGGAGTTGTTAAAAGCGTTGTTGTCCTTAGGTATTACTGGTAAAGAACTAAATTGGTTTGAATCCTACTTAGAAAATCGCCAGCAATATGTTGAAATCGAATATACTGAGTCATATCCTAATGATAAATACATATATATACATAAGACTAACTCTCAAAAATTGACAATACCATATGGAGTACCACAGGGCTCTATTTTGGGTCCACTATTATTTCTTTGCTACCTTAAGGGTCTTCCAAGATTGATCCCCAGGGACACTAATATTTGCCTGTATGCCGATGACTCAAACATCACAGTTTCTGGGAAATCAAAGGAGAGTGTTGAACTATCATCTTTTATTTGCCTCTCTAAAATTAAAGAATTTTTTTATAGTAAAAATCTTAGGATAAATTCAAATAAAACTAATTTTATTTCCTTTTCTACTAAACAAAATAAAGAAAATATACAACCGATTATTCTTTTAGATAATTCAATATTAGAACAAGTAGAGCATACAAAATTTTTAGGTCTCAACATTGATAAAAACCTTAGCTGGGACAAACACATCAACCACATAATTAACAAGATGTCATCAGGTTTGTACGCTTTAAGACAAATGTCTAAAATTTGTAATTTAGAAACTTTAAAAAATGTATATTATGCCATGGTTCACTCTCACATGGCTTATGGTATAAGTGTTTACGGTTCTACAACTAAAAAAAACTTGGATAGGGTATTACTTCAACAAAAAAGAGCACTTAAAATTATGTATAATTTAAAAAGAGACCAATCAATAAAACACATATTTGTAGAATTAGCCATACCAACTGTTTTTGGGTTATACATTTTAGAAACGGCGACCTATACAAAAACATTTGCAAATCCCTCTCAAGTACCTAGAAGACACAATTATAATATTCGTGCAAACAGGCAGGTAGAACAACATAAATTAGAATTCTTTACTAAGAAAACTACATTTATAGGAAGTAAACTGATTCATCACCTTCCAAGGGAACTTTTGCAAGAAGAAAATCCGATTAAATTTAAAAAAAAACTTAAAGAATTTATAGTTAAATTGGCCCCTTACTCTATGGAAGAATTCTGGGAAAGTTCTTACTGCTAATAATTCATTATATTCATTCATTATATGTCCATAACATTTCATTTTAATTTTATTTTCAGACTTGAATTATATTTTTGAATTATTTTGTTAAATATACCATTGAAGTGTATTCATATATCTGAATTTACTTTTTTACATAATTAACAATGCTAAACATAAAATCTGAAATTATAAGGTTACCATATTGTAGGGATTACTTTAATTTTAAGACTCTATTCATTGTATGTAATGTGCATGTATTGAATAAAGGATGTTTTGAATTTGAATTTGAATAACTTATATAACATAAAAAGTCATAAAACAATAAATTATTAAACAAAAATAAATTAAATAACAATAGCATACCTATATACATTATATTTTATGTGCTTATCTACATCAAACTTAGAAAAAGAAAAGAAAATATTAAATTAAATCCAAACATACATCATCTTGCATATCATACCATCAGTTTATAACACCTGCGATACCGTCAGTCTGCAAGGCCAAAAGCCCATTACCTCAGCCCGAAACCAAACGCGCCGGTCTGGTGTGATCAGGTAGACTGTTCCATAGTCGGCAAGCGGATACTGTAAATGTACTGAAGATCTATGAATGGGAATCGATAACAATGAAGATCCGATTAAAAAGAACAGAATGCAAAGTGGAAAGTATATGAAACTGGCGAAGCTGATTCAATTTTAAAATAGATAAAGATGTTAGAAAAGGGCGTTACATGATCTCTTTGCCGAAGATTGAAAATAAAACGAACATAATAGTTTTGTGCATGTTGCAATCTGTCCGAGAGCTCAACCGTCATGTCATTAACAACAACATCACAGTAATTGAAGTGAGGAAAAATTAGTGTCTTTATGAGCATTACTTTCATGTTCAGTGGCAAATAAAGAGCAAATCTTTTAAGACTATGAATCCCAGCAAATACTCTGTTCCAAGTTTCTGTTGTATAATCAGACCAACCTAAATGGTTAGTCACTGTCAGACCTTACTATTAAACGGAAGATGATTATTGTTAAATAAAAGTCTAGAGGCACTTTCAAAGTCAACATTTCTCAGCAGTCTAGGATTTCCAATAAAAATGGATTGAGTTTTTGTTTTCATTACATTTCAGACCATGCTTGAAGGAATATGTAGAAATAGCATCAGTATCAATATTCATATTAGTTATAGTTTTGGGCAAGTCAGTAACAGTACAGTGTGTATAAATTTGAAGATCTTTGGTATATAAACGAACATTACAGTATTTAATAACAGTTATGATGTCATTAATGTAAATAGAGAATAAAAGAGGGTAAGGACAGAACCCTGAAGCACACTTCTATGACAGTATTCCAGTAAGACTTTTTGTCGCTCGATGCTACGCATTGACGCCGATCAGACAAGTAAGACCTCATCCAATCAATGCATCAAAGAAAGTTTTGAAAGGAGAAGAGGATGGTAGACACAATCAAACACCTTAGAAAAATCAAAAAGGGTTCAAATTGAAACTTGTTTCTTATCCATCGCATATTGAATATCATCATTAATTTTTAAAAGGACACTGGTAGTACTGTGATTAGAATGAAGTCCAGACTGGAAGTTACAGAGCAATCTATTGGACTCAAAAAAAGAAGAAATCTGTTGATGAACTACTCTTTCAAGACATTTGGATAGGGCAGACAAAATGCTGATGAGTCTAAAGTCAGATGGGCTCTTAGGAGAAGATATTTTTGGAAGGGGTCGCACAATGGCAGATTTCCAACTAGTTGGAAATTTAGACGATAAAAGTGATTTGTTAAAAATGGCTGCAATCATTGAAATTACAGTGGGAAGAATATATTTTATGATTTTCATAGGAATTTTATCATCCCAACCGTACTACTGGATATCCTCAAAATCGCATCCAATACGTCAGCCTCAGTCACATATATAAATGAAAACTGACTGTGAGCAAGAACCAAAGGATTACTACGCAACTCTTAGACATAATCCTGAGCGCCAGATATGTCAATAGGGATATCAATGAAATGGTTGTTGATAAGGTTCAAATCCATATTGATTTGCTCCAGCTCGTTGATTGCGGAACCGAGAAATGTCTGTAATAAAACCTAATTTTAGAATTGCGCATTTCTTGCTTTGTTCTATTTCTTAAATATTTATATTGAACCCAGTGATCAGCAGACTTTGCCTGCTTTGCTTTACAAAATGCAGAATGACGAATAAAACCCGTAATCCAAGGTGCAGGCTGTCTTTGTTATTTAAGGTCTTTACATCTCCTCTCCCATTGAAAACTCTTTTCGACCCCAGTTTTGTTTCTGTTCAGTTTTCATTGATAGTTTGAAATTATATTTGTACTTCTTGTAAAAATTATTTATCAATTGTCATTGGTGCAACTATTTATATCCTATTTGAATTTAACTTTATCTTTATTCATTGCTAAAGCCTCCTGAGCTGATATATATAACAAATAAGAAGGTTAACGCACCTTTGTTGTCTTCAGCTACAAATCCTATTTATTGGATTACCGGTTTCAGAGTAAGAACTCCATGTTCACATCCATTGTACGTTGTCAAAACATACAATAACATCGTTCCAGCTGCACGCTCAATCCGGATCTAACCATCATACCAACCATCAATGTTATCATGTGTTTTTTTATTTTTGTAAATATGTAATTTTTGTATAATGTTTTTAATGTGACTGTTTTGACAACGTACAATGGATGTGAACATGGAGTTCTTACTCTGAAACCGGTAATCCAATAAATAGGATTTGTAGCTGAAGACGACAAAGGTACGTTAACCTTCTTATTTGTTAACTTTATCTTTTGTGTTTCTCTTTGAGATTTTGTTTAGTTCTTTAATCAATGTTCCCTAATTTAATGTTTGCTAGATATACACATAATAAAAAATGTTTGTTTAAATTAAGTATACTATATATTACTGTCAACTCTCAATTGACAATGTATGTATTTGTTGTAGTAATTGATTGAATAAATAAGAAAAAAATGCTGCACTTTCATAATAATCATTAGTAAAAGGTGGTCTTAACAGGACAAGAAAAGGGTAAAGCCACCTTTGTCACTGCTATATAATTGTTTAGGTCCTGTACAGTTCATGTGAACTGAACTTGTACAACGGAACCAATTTATGTATAAAATTAACTGATTTCAAAGTATCAATACGAATGTATTCTACTCTGCTCCATACAAACAATTGAACTATACTCTGTATTCTCTTACAAACAAATGAAGCCATTGTTTAACTCCAGTCAAAACCTCTCTAAATCAAGTGCCTATAACAGCATAAAATATTGTACTTGAGATCTTTACTATTCTTAGGTAGTAGATTTGTTTTGTCAATCCCTATTCCTAATGTTAAATAATTACTGGTTTCAATTGCTTTCAACCTAATTTAATACTAGAAAAAAATTAAAATCGTATTGTTGTACAGGTGAAGTTGGCAGTTTATGGCAGTTACTTAAAGTCCATCGGTCTGCTCCTCACAACAGGCATAATTGGCTCCCAAGTACTGTTCCAGATGTTCAGTATATTTGCTAATGTTTGGCTCAGTGATTGGACTGAAGATCCATCAGCTGCAATCAATGGAATTCAAGACACTGATAAGAGAAATTACTACTTGGGGATATATGCTGCATATGGAGTGGGGCAGTGTAAGTGAAGTGAAAACTAGTTCATAATATATGCACTGAATTCAAGATTATTATGGCCGTCCCCAAAGCAGAATAACGTGCAACAGGGCGACAATGTCCCAGAACGAAAGAGACGGCTGCAGAAAGAAATCATCTAATTGAAAAACTATTTTTCCACACACCAAAATTACAACTTTAATTTCTGCAGAACGATATTTGGTTTTGTGTACTAACAATTAATTAGAACCGTATTTGTAGTGCAAATTAATAGCAAACTATTCAGATTGATAAATGGCTTTTGCGATTTCGAAATGATCTACAGCTGACAAGCAAAAGCAGACGTCTGCAAACGAAATTCAGGCGCCGGTCACCTTCAATGCATGCACAAGTTTGTTCAAACCCTAACCATACTACGCTATTCTAGATATGGGTAAAGGTAGTTAATTTCATTTGCAAGACTAGTTCACAACTGAATCGTTCACTGTAATGTACTGTCACTACGAACGAAATTGACTTAATGAACAACGACTTGTACAAGCGACGGTGGAGTGATTTATAGTTTTGTTTGGTAGACACTTTTTGATTATTTATACAGTACTTGTAAATTTGTTCAAAAAACCCAACCTTATTCAAAGTTCAGTTTTTATTGCTAATATTGATAAAAATAAATAATTACATTTAATGATTTTGTCTATGTTCCTTCCCAGCTCTGATGTTCACTTTGAACTGAACTAGATCTAATCATAATGAACGAATTATTTCACTTGTTCACTAAGTTTACTAGTTCATTTGACTCGATCGTTCCTGAACCGCCCATCTATCCACCCCTGCTTTCCAATTACGATCGGATCGGTACATCGTAGATTGCGTCTGAGTAATAATAATTTCAATTACATTATCATTGATTGGTAATGGCTGCATCTGGAGAGTGTAGCTGCTCAGAGAAAATACTACTTAGAAATCTTAAAAACACTTTACTTTTCGGTCAGGTTGGGTACCATTAATAAAGAATTAAAAAGTATAAGTGCATACTAAAAATGACATTTGCATCTGTCGTCAATGAAATATTGGTCATTGTTATAATCATTCTCAAATAAACTTGAATTAAATATAAATAAACAGAGTTTGATCCCTTAATTTAGTATTTTACTTCTATATTAAACATTCAGAAATATAATTGTGGATGAAAAAAGTGGGTTTAAACGATTTTGGGTGATTATTTTTGTGGCTAGAAGACGCAGCTCATTTTTAGAACAAATGGTGAAATAACATATTTTAATAAAAAATGTTACGTTATTCTCTTTGGCATTGGTAGTTATAAATAAAATATAATATTATATGTATATTATTTAATAATTTAATCATACTACTGTGAACAAAGGATATTTATCAAACATAATAATTCACTTTTCGACAAAGAACAGGATCAATACTTGAGTGAATAAATACAAATTCCAAATAAAATCCATAATTCTATTACATAAAATCGCTCGCTGGCAATGAGTGAGTCTCAGCTACTTCATTGTTTTAAGTTTTTTTCACAATGACCTTGACTTGTAAGGGACAGCTTCTGCATTCTTCCCTTTTAAGAAACATCTTTCTATACAATTATTATTTTACTAATTATTATTACAAAAAATGTTTTTGTTTGGGTTAATAAATAGTTGTAATTATTATGATTCTTTGAATTTGACCATATTTTTGTTGTATCACTATCAGTAACTTACTACCCCCACCCCTTCACGGAGTGTGCAGCCCTCTTGTAAACCAGCAATGGAACAGTCAACATGTCCTGTGATATACTTCTAATAAATAATGTATTTTCTAGTTTTTTTTAGTAAGTTTTTCTGTCACCTCGGTCAACCTAATTATGTAACAATGTCACAATTACAGTAATGGCAATGAAATAAAAGAATTTCAATCATAATTATTGTTCAGCGATTGTTTGCCAGTGTTTGAACATGAAGGGTAAGTTTTGTCAACCATTTTGTATAGCCTAATTTACAAGTCTAGGCCTAGTCAAGTCTGTCCATTCCTGCACAAATGTCTAAAGCACCAATTTCCAATCCTGATGAGGAAGATTTTATTTTTTATATTTAAAGACGAACTGTTTTTTTAAAATAGAAAAAATAGATGAAGAATTGGAAAAAAGTCACTTTTGTGTGTGAATTTACAACCTAATATTTATTCAGAACTAAAATCTCTTATTAGTCATATTGAATTCAATAAAGCTACCTATAAACAATGTACTGAAGCTTTAAGTAAAAAATACACTAAATTTTAAAAGGTAATTGCTGAAAGGTATTTGGCTGAAAGTTGGTGAAACATTAGGGGAATATATTACTCAAAATAAAACCTTGGCTGGACATTGTAATTTTGGTATTTTTTTGACAATGCTTTATGTGATCGTTTAGTATCTGGTTTGTTAAATACCAATGCAGTCAGCCGTCTTTTGTCTGAACCTGATACAATGACGTTTGATGAAGCTTGCAAGATAGTACGTGACATGGAAGCAATAGATTAGTTGGCAAATATTATCTCTGGGAACGACATGAATTCGATGCAGATTACGACACAGAAGCGGATGACGTCATGGTCTGAGAATACCACGCAGAGACACAGAAGGTCCATCTCATCCTCTCCAAGAAGGTGGAGCAGCCCCTTCTCCTACAGGAAACAACAATGGGAAAAACAATGTGATAGGAAAAACAAACGAAGAGATAGGACCCCTTGGTGGAATTTTGATGGATTTAAATGAAACATATTTAATAATTACACAATTTTTAATTCATGCATTTTCACCAGTTACGGCATCTTCAGATTATAATTAAATTATAATTATAAATTACACAATTAATTAACAGGTGAAAATGCATTAATTAAAAATTGTGGAATTATTAAATATGTTTCATTTAAATTTATACACATCTGAATTCTATGTATCTACTTATCCAATAGGAAATACGCATAACATTGAGTCGGCATCTCATATCTAATAATCTGGAATTAGTTACTTATTTTTTAGAAAAAAAAGTTAAATCACAGATTACTCAAATTATTAAATTCATATGTATTAATAGTTTAACTGGAAAAAATATAATTACAAAAATATCTGCACAGTATAAGAATAAAGCCTTATCCACTCAACCAGTTTTTCAGTAAGTATATATACCAACAAGTGATATTCACTGTACATTTTTTTGGCATAACAAAATTTAAAACATCAGGAATGTATTTTTATAGATCTCTCCCCCTCATAGTTTTTGACAAAAAATGCAACTAAATAATTAATGTTTTCTATTACTTTCATCCAATATCTAACAACAATTTACATTTTTTTTTTTTAAATATAAACTTCACTTAGCAGTTGAAATGGGTCTGCAGACCTGTGTGTGAACTTTATTCAACAAGTGAAGTACCGACCTTTAGCTCAGTTGGGATTTGAAACTTGGACACTCCACAGTCCACTGAGCTGTATACTGGCAAATTTTAAATTTCCAGCAGAATTTCAATTTTATAACTTTTTTAAAAATATGTAAACAGTTATGTATATAAGTTATTGAGATTGTGAATGTCTCTATAGCCATACAGTAAATGTTATTTTTCCCTCAATGTTTTGTTCTTACTTTGCTAACCTTGTGTTTGCAGTGATATCAACTTGGACAGGTGCGTTTTGTCTTGCCTTTGGTTCCATCCTGGCTTCACGGTGGCTTCATCTCTCCATGTTGACCCGTATTCTACGAGCTCCAATGAGTTTCTTTGACACAACACCCACAGGGCGCATTGTCAACCGCTTTGGGAAAGACATAGATATTGTTGACAATACTCTGCCCGGCAATCTCAGTTCAGCAATGAATTGTTTCTTCTTGGTAAGCCATCTTAAATAAATTTAATTAAAAAAAAGAAAAACAAGACATAAATATTTACATAATAAAGATTCAGAAATTCAGTACTATTTCTTTATAATATAGATCAGTTTTGTAACGTCTTTTTTTTAAAGGAAACAAAAACAAATAATATGAAAAAAAGATGGATGACAGGTGTATCCAGGTTTGGAAGACCTGTGTGGTTTGGTTACTAACAGAGTTTGACTTATGCTCAGAAAGGTTAATTTATTAATAGTCATGGTAAGTAAGGGACCTACAGTTCAACTTGGAATCCAAGCAAATTTGATCTGATTTTCAGCTAATTGACCAGCCTGAAATCATGCGTGCTAGAAGTTTAACAGAATTTCAGTTCATGTTTTTCATTTGCCACTGAAATGTTTCAGAATAATTTTTCTAACGGCAAAACTATTTTTTACAACTTTTACTTTTTATTGTATTTTTTGTTAAAAAGACCTGCTTGAACAAATTGTAATTTGCTACTTTGTAGTCATAATATCTCAAGTAATCATGATTAAAAAGTGTAATTTCTTAATCAATTATGCCTAAAAAGATGTTGTTTGGCGATTCATTTATTTTCCTTTTATATAAATTTATTCATAACATTCTAGTTTATGAACTTTATGTCAGTGACACGTAAATTATAGAATAGTAAATTTATACACAAAATAACTAATTAAAGTTTTATTTATTTATTGTGTCATAGATACATAATTGTACATAAATACTTGACAATACATAATTACAATGAGGTAATTAAATATATAAAATAAACATGCCTTGCTAATTTGTAATAAACTAAAATATTTGCAGCACTTTACCAAATAGAATTTAAGAAATCATTAACACTATAAAGAACCAAATCTACTTGCTTATCTTTTAGTATTCTTTTAAATGTAGTTAGCTTTTTTCCAGTTTGTGGTTATTTGGGAGGTGATTGTACAGTTTAATTCCATTGTGTAAAAGCTGTCTTTCGGAGAAGGAAGTTCTATGATTTGGGATGACCAGATTCAGTTGGTTATGAAGACTGTATGTATGTCTTCATAACTAAAATACAAAATAGACCTCAATCGACTCACGAGAAATATATGATAATTTCAGTTCAGAAAAGGAGCTGAAGTGTTCCTTGCACGTACGTATACCATAATTGTGGTGAACTTTTGCCTAGAAAAGATTGTAAGTTCGATTATTGGGTTGTAAAGTGACCCGTTCTCGGTACTCTTTTGATTGAGCAATATTATTGATATGAACGAAAATATGCATATTAGATTTGTATCGGTAACAGGTCTTTTTGAGCATCTTGAACCGGATCTCTCGTCCCTTTTCTTGGGTCATAAAGACACTAACCAGCACTTCTGTTTTATTCACGCTATTTTAGGTTAGATTACAAGTGACTAGTAGACTCGGACAACCCACATGTTTGATCGCTACTATTTAGCGTAATCGCTATCGCTACCTTCTCAGCTCTGTTGTTCATTTTGAATTGAACTAGTTCAAATCATAATGAACGAAATTGTTCACTACGGCGACTAGTTCATTTCACTGTCGTCGTGTACTACCTATTCTTAGGCGTATTGTTTAGTTCATAATTACATGTACCTGTAACTGTTAACGTATGATTAAGGGTAAAATAAAACACAAGGAAGCGTACATTTTTATTCATAACTTATAAAACTGTTTACTCTTAAAACTAAATTGAGATTTAAATCTGATGTTTTGTGAAATACAACAACTCGATTGAACTTCGAGTAGTTTCGGAAACTTCGAGCCGAGTTCGAGTAGTAAAATACTCGATGTTTTGAGTACTCGCACACTCCTAGTTTTGAGAAAACCATTTATTCATGTATATGTATTTTAATGTACATGATACATGTACATGATAATCCAACAGGTTTCTTGTTCTTTAGGTTGCAGGAACCCTTGTTGTTATCACATATTCTACACCTCTCTTTGGCCTTGTCATTATACCCATTGGCATTCTCTACTTTTTTGTTCAGGTAAAATGATATTTTTGTATGTGTTTATATTTTACTACTTTATGAAATAACTGTCTATGCTGTTTTTCATAAAAAAAAAAAAAAAAAAAAAAAAAAAAAAAAACTTAAAGTTGTACTCAATTATAGAATATTATAGAACCTTTGATTGCTTGATTTAATATCTAAAGCAATTATCTCAGTCTTTATAAATATGTTGTAGAGTTGTTATTAAACTTAAATGTGTGCAGTTACTTATTGATTAAGGCCTTGTTTGAACTTTATTTGCTGTGCATATTTTTGATTAAGTGCTGAATATTGCCTTTGGATCAAATAATGTTTAGTTTTTGTAACATAATTAATATGTGTATTATAGTCTACATAAGTGTGAGGTGACATAAATTCTGGGGATGGCATTATATTTTTTAACCATTGCAGATAAAGCAATAAGACATTACACATTAATATTAGACCTAAACATCTAACTTTTGAAGCAAATATAAATTTTTGCTTTGTATTGGGAACGGTTCACAAGGTGTCAGAAGAAAATCTTAAATTAGATCATACGTTGAGATGTACATCATATTTAAGGTCTCTATTAGTAGAACACAATACCGCAAACACAACCCCAAAAGGATCACCTTAGCCAAAATGGTGATGGTTTAAAGTTACAAACTTGAGCTTGATAAACAATTGATTACTCTCCCTGTATGTAGACCCGAGTTTACAAAGACACAGTACCTAGACGAATAATGATAATTACATGATTCTTTTATTGTATTATAGAGAATTTAGTTTTGCATTGAACCAAGTCTGTCAAATAATTTTCATAACTCGTTAAAAATTTTTTATTAGCGATTGTTTATAAAAGTACTGGGTTTTTTGCAATTTCTAACAAACCATCAACTTTAAAAAAATCATAAGAAATTGAACTGACATTTGATGTAAATTAAACTTTTACCAAGCCTTTTTTAATAGTTTTCTAACGTCACCTTGAAGTTTAAAAAAATTTATTTAATCATTTTTTAAGTTTTTGTAATTTTTCTGGATTAACTTTTATTCAGCTGTGAAAACTGGAAATCAGTATAATTTGGTACTGTTAGTACCGGCTTGATTCATGCAAACCAAATAAAATGGTTTCCAACCATAAATGTTGATCAGCAATTTTGAATTGACATTTATTTGATAGTGTCAGGATGTGCACTCAGGCGTTAATGATGCCTTCAACCGCCTTGCCCACAAGGCATCAAAGCCACGCGACATTGCCACGTCTTTGCTCCAGTGGCACGGTATGTCTTGACTGCCGCTATGGAATCTTTATGTAAGGAACACCTTCAATCTATTTCATCTGATCTTTGGAAAACATGTATTAAACATGTGGAAAAAATTGAAAATGACTACAGGAAGAAAGACCATTTAAATGAAGAAATACAAGTTGAGTCTGTAATAGTGAACCTTGAAAGCTCCGATTCAGATGATTTTAACGATTTTTTTTAGATTATGATCTATAGACTGAAAGTAAGTTATGTTGTATATATTGTACATACTTGTAAATATTCAAAGAGTCAATAAGATATCGTAAATAATGAACTATAAATAATCGACAATCCCTATGAAACGGGAACTACCATTTTTAAACCTGCTGTTGGAGGTCCAAAGCCGTCATGAAAAAATGATGATGGAAAATGGTTTATGAAACTTCAAAGAACAGTTGAAGTTTGAACAGCGGCAGTCAGACATGACGTGCCGCCGGAGCTTGGAGCGGAGACGTGGCAACGTTGCGTGGCTTTGATGCCGTGTGGGTGAGGGGATTGAAGGCGTTGTTAACGGCTAACTGCACATCCCGACGCTATCAAATAAATGTCAATTAAAAATTGCAGATCAACGTTTATGGTTGGAAACCATTTTATTTTGTTTGCATGGTTCAAAAATATAATGCCATCCCCAAACTTTTGGTATATCCTGTATACATATGTACTTGACAGCTACTAATGGATATCCTCTCCATTCTCTGTTGAGATCATTAAATGTACTTTTTCATTGTGATAGAATAACTATATAGATGTACATTTTTAAAAAAATATAGACTTTTAAGACATTACAATATTTTAGGTGTTGAGACACCATTATGTCTTGAGTTGAATTAAAAAAGTTATTTTGGTTTTGATAGTGTGTTGGTACAGTGGTAATATTGTTTTATTTTATTGCTAAAACTGAAAGTTTTCATCCAGAGTTACGGACTTTATTATTTCACAATATAGAGATTTTAAGCTACTGGGGGTTATCCAATCAGGGAGTAGGAGCAGGATTAGCAGTGGGGGGGGGGGGGGTGAACCCAGGGCTACAGAAAACAAGGGCTGAGCAAGTTCCTTTTTTAGTGGCATTGTGTTTTCTAGCTGCAGACGAGGGAAGGGGGACATGTGTGACGTCTCTGACCTTATTCATCATTATCAGGAATGCCACAACTGTTAATTTAATACTGTAAGACCGTTTTCACATCTCTGATGTTTTATTAATGCATTAATATTTAATGATGACATCCATGCCATTTCAATGTGTGTTTCATGACGAGCACACAACATGAAAACTGCGTAATCGTTACATTTTAAATTACAGTAAACTCTATGAGAGAAAAGACGCTTGTAAAATTAAGGACATGAAAAACTCAGGATAAGGGAAAATTTTTGATTTTCAGGAAAAACTTAAGCGTGAATGTTGTAGATATTTAATTTAAACTTTTTTAAATTAAAGATCTTGTAATTTAAACATTTTTTAGAGAGTCAATAGTTCCTTTACAATTTCTTTAAAAATTTGTTTCATTTGATCCTAACTCTGATCCGCCTATCAATACTCCGTTTCCATTTGTTATATGTGTTCTTAAAGAAACTTGTTATTGTAGAATTGTCTAATTACACTGATGTAAATATATTTAGCAAAACAATAATTATCTGAAGTCATGTAATGAGAAAAATACTGTTCTTATTTAAGTGATTTTCAAAATTTGTTATAATTTACTACAGGCTAATAAATTGTGTTGATTCGTAATATAAGGTTATGAGGACAATAATATGTATTAACATTTGCTCATCTACACTCATTCCAAATTCATATTCGCCCATATCTTGACGAACAGTATCTTAAGAATACACGAAAAAAAAAAAAAAATAAAAATAAAAAAATATTAAATAATTATAACAAATTTATTATTCTATATTTATGAGTTGTTTTAGAATTTGTTGCTACGTTTAAGCAAAATACTAATATACATTAGCATATTTATATATTAGACACAGGAAGAAAAATTTCAAGCATAACTTTATAACTTATTTATATATAAATCAATCCAGTTCTTATTTAATATAATCCACAGTAACTAATCAACATACAGTAGGTGTCACGGCGAGGATACATGATCCCTACCTCTTTCATTCTAGATATCATGTACCATTACTAACCCAATGGTCAGTACCACTGTACGTGTATAGGTGGGCGGGTGTGTCAGTACCACTATACATGTATAGGTGGGC
Source organism: Stictocephala bisonia (assembly GCA_035578905.1). Lineage (NCBI taxonomy): Eukaryota > Metazoa > Arthropoda > Insecta > Hemiptera > Membracidae > Stictocephala > Stictocephala bisonia. The sequence goes on along the minus strand of JAQJVL010000996.1, from coordinate 201,942 downwards.
GGGTGGGTCAGTACCACTGTACGTGTATAGGTGGGTGGGTGGGTCAATACCACTGTACGTGTATGGGTGAGCGCGTGGGTCAATACCACTGTACGTGTATGGGCGGGTGGGTGGGTCAACACCACTGTTTGTTTATGGGCGGGCAGGTGGGTAAACACCACTGTACGTGTATGGGCGGGCGGACGGGTCAACACCACTAATAAAACCTAACGGTGGAAGCATCCTTCTGCAGCAAAGTGGCTTGAAGAGTTCATTTCTCATATAGTGAAGTAGAAGTTGAATAATTCGTTTGTTTTCACAAGTGCGATTAAAAATTTATCATGTCTAAATTTGGAACAATCAAGTACATCTTCCAGTTTTACGTCTAGGTATTGTCCTTTATTATATTATTGTTTGTATAAAATCAAATGCATTGTAAGCTCTACTATGATGATTTTATTAAATAAATCGATTTGTCCTGACAACAATAAATAATTTGGTCAAATCTGATCAGGATGCAATATATAAAAAAAACTAATATTCTTACATTTTTATAACCTATTTAGATATAAACCAATTATGATTAACATAAACACCAACAGACATATTTTTCAATAAAACCAAAATAATGAATTTAGTTTGTCTCAAAGCAAACAAATAAAATGATGGTCTGTATTAGATTATAACTTGTAGTAAATAAACAAAAAGAATTATTTTATTAGGCTACAAGACTTTGTCTGTTTTATAAAATATATTTAGATCAGTATAATGCAGCTTTTCTACAATAAGAAGTTTATTTTCCCCAAAATAGTAGGCCTATAATGGAAAACGTTGACAGGAGGATATTAACTTGTACAAGAATTATTAACCATTGAGTTATGAAAAATAATTTATATAAAAGATTTAATTTTACTTAATATATATATATATATATTAATATTAACACCTATAAGTACACATAGGTATTATAACGTAAAGGAACACATCCGGTCATTTTGACCGTGTGGTGCATTATACGTGTATTTTACCACTTTAGCTTTGAAAAAAAGATTGTAAGGCAATAAAATGAAAACAAATATTTTAACTAACCAAATATTTGTATTAAACATTATTGTTATTACCAAATTGAGCATTTAAAAAAAATATCAAAATTTAAAAAAGATATTTTTTTCGGAAAGTCATGATTCTTATAAGACTTAATACATAAACATACCTGTGTAATTTAAAGTTCAATTTAACACAAAAAACAAACATTTGCTCACTGTCACACAGTTTACTAACTCTTACATACATTCCACTGCACAGTCATTGCATACTCTTTTTTGGCATTGGCCATAAATTGCCAGGCTGCACTTTATGCATTTGTGTTGCGTCTTCCTGTCTGAACCTGGTGGGCACTTCTCGCAAGTTTTTCTCTTTTGTAGTTGGTCGTCAGGCACGCAGTTAACTTGTGGAGGTGCGTTGTTTCCAAGTATCTTATTTATTTCTTGCTTCAGGTCCCTAGGAAGGTTCGTTACTTCATTCATCCTCTTGCGAAGATGAGGGGATATTAGCTCCATGGCGAGGCTCTTGATAAAAGCAAAGCGTGTTGTGTTTGTGGATTTCGTATAGCACATATATACAATGAAACAATTGACACTGGCAACATTGATAAGTCTATAAAAAACAGCCAGCGGCCATCTTCTTGTTTTCCTGCTTGAGGAGAAAACAGCGCACCTCATATCCAGGAGGTCAACGCCGGCTTTTGTGCTGTTGTAACAACAAATCATTTCCGGCTTTTTCTTGTCTTCATTAGTAGCAATTGTATTATGCATACTAGAAATCAGACACACTGATCTGTTCTTTTTGGGCACAAAAGAAAGCAGTGTGAACTCGTTTCGGAAGCCGTACAGAGCAGAGACTACAGGTCGATCTACGTTTGGGAGGAACTCAGCTGGTATGCACAGTTTATTTTTCTTCATAGTGCCGACGTAGGTAAGCTTTCTCTTGCCAAGCTCTTCTACTGTCTCCAACGAAGAGAAAAAATTGTCAGCAGTGACATTTCTGTTGGATCCTGCAATGGTTTTACTTAGACGTACAACTGCTTGTGTCGGTACACTCAATTTCTTTTAGTTTTCAGTCAGGCCAACTCCATCGCTTCCTTTTCCTGTATATATATATATATATGCATCGCATAAATAAGAAGTCTTCGAGTCTGCCAGACACATTACTTTTATGCCGTATTTTTTTGGTTTTTTTGGCATGTAAATCCTAAAACTGCAATGTCCACGAAAAGGGATCAGCATCTCATCAATTGTGACATAAGCGGAAGGACAATAATTGGCTTGACTATTGCTGATGATTTTGTCAAAAATCTCCGAGATTGCTGCTGCTTTGTTATCTTTCTTTCTCTCATCACGTGTTTGAGAATCGTCAAATCTCAGGGTTGCCACAAGAACTTTATAACGATTTAGCGACATAGTTGCTCGGAAGATCGGTCGACTAAATTCATCTTTTGCGAACAGTGATTCCATGTTTTCGTCGTTCGATTTTAGTATTGATGCTAAGAGTAGCATACCAATAAGAGCATTTACCTCTTCAGCACTGGTCATCCTATAATTCGATTTGCTTTGTCCAGGGGGATTTTCTCTCGAATAGAAGCTAGTTTCACGTTAGTGTTAGTTACTATTTTGGAAATAATCTGGTCATCAAAAAACAATTTCCAAGCGTCTGCTTTGGTAGATTCATTTCCTAAGGCTCGCGCAGGCCCTTTTATCCCTGGTAATAGACCCCTTATAATATTTCGCCCTGGAGTCCTTACATTTCGAGGAGGAGGCTTGCTTGACCAAGCATTTGGAGGCCCTTGTTCTTTTTTTCTCATTCTTTCCAAAAAATGTGTAGGCATCGGAACGCCTTCAGCAACTGCATTTACCATAACAACATCATCATCGCCGTCTTCTAAAATTGCCTCATCTTCTGAACTTGAATCACTTGAATCTGTATCACTTTCGTTCATAACAAAATCTGGGTCAGCGTCAGAGTCATCCGCTTCCGAATAAACATCATCTGGTTCATCTGGATCGTCCACTTCCTCTTCTAAAAGCTGACGTACTCTGTCTTCAAAGCCTGGATCTTCCGCTGTCAAAGTTCTACTGCCACTAGCACATTTCATTTTGTTTGAAAAAGTGAACAAAAAAACGATAAAACTTGCCTAACTATATATATATACAATATAAACAATTGAAAACAAAGAATATAACTAAGAAACAATAAAATATCACCACTACGAATGTACATATATTTGTTACAATCTACGAAAAAGTGAACAAAAAAAAAACGATAAAACTTGCCTAACAATATATATACAATATAAACAATTGAAAACAAGGAATATAACTAAGAAACAATAAAATATCACCACTAAGAATGTACATATATTTGTTACAATCTACGTGAAGGAACACATACGGTCATATTGACCGACGGCAAAATGACACTAAAGAACACATTCGGTATATTTGACCGGCCGACCAAACAACAACAAGTCCTTACTGAACAACGCTCTGGGCGGAACTAATCGATATTCTGGCTGTCGGTAGGGATGAGTAGAGGGGGAAGGTATTGAGCGTGGTAGGCACCTCGGCCAACCAGTTGTGCCAATATAAGAGTGTAAAAATACCCGTCGGTCAAATTGACCGATGTTGTACTAGTGGATTAAAAATTATATCTAATATTTGCCAATCAAGTACATCTTCGTTGTTACGTCTCAGGTATGTGCCATTAAAGTTCTACATAAATATCAATATTGTATACTAATTATATTTATGTAAAATAAATCTTTGTCTGACAACATATATATAATTTAATACTATAGGATGCATATATAATAAATAATATTCTTACATATTTTATCTGCTCTTAAGAGAATAACCAATTAGTGAATTTATTTGATACCCCACACCATATTTTTAATAATCAATATAAATTTTCTGTCATAGCACTTTTTCTTATTAGATCTAATTGTAGTAAAAGACAAAGTTTTTTGCTACAGTTGTTTTTTATTATATTTGATGTTGAGGCTTATTTACAATATTAGTTTATTTTTCCCATTAGGTTAAAAAATTGACATATCTTGTAAGAATTATTAACTGTGGTTGAAAATAATTTATAAAAGTTTAATTTTATTAAATTCATGTTCTAAAAATGTTAAATATTTTACTATTTCAACAAGTAAAATAACAAAACTATTCATCTACCTATGTCTATCGCATTTAGCTCTGTCTTCTGTTTGCTTTTTTAGGCACTAGACTCAAAGACGGTTTGCTACAGTTCTAATTTTACATAGTTAAATGTCTCTTCTAAATTATCTAAATACAAAAAAATATCACAAATTTAAAATGGCATTTTTATATTTACAAATCAAAATTTATAAAATATGAGAAAATAAGATAGTCGAAATTTGATAATTCGCCTTTCTTTTATGACAACAATTCTGTATTTGAACCTGTATGCTAATTTTAATTTTCTTTTTTTCACCTAAAGGTTCAACGTAATGAGCAATGACATGTTTATAAACTTTTTTGTTTATTTTACTTCTATACAATAAATATTCAATTTTGCGTAGTTTCATTATATCATTGAATATTTAATAAAAAGTTATATGTGCATGTCATTAAATTGGCTCTAGTTCCGTGGCCAAAGCTGTCTACTGAGAAATTTGTATCAATTCAGTAATTTATATGTATATACTATATGATGTACTTTATCCTCGCTCAAAAAAGTTGAACAATTTTGATGGATTGTCGACACCCTCTTTGTGTTGATTCAAATCCTGTCCTCACTGTTTCTGCGTAATGTGAAGGATTTAGTTTTCTTGGTTTGATTACTTCAAGTTTTAAAATATGTTAATTGCGTTGCCTTACAGTTAAGATTTTCATGTGAACTATCGTGTGAAACTTAAAGGTATAATTTGAAATCTCATTGAATGCTGTTACGAATTACCTACTCATTGAAACTGTGCCATGGAAGACTAAATTATTCTTTGCATTACCTTGTTATATTTGCTGTAGTTGGGACTTGCCTAAAGATTAATCATTTCTAAATGAAATAACATAATCTTTAAAATTAAAACCCAGGTTTTTATTTTCTGTTCAAAAAATTCTTAAATTGTAATACAGAATTCAACTTCGCCTTTCGATAGCAAATTCTGTATTCGATTCATGTAATTTAATAACGTTCCCTAGTTCACTGTACATCAACTGAATGATTACTAAACTTTCATAATTGTAACTAAAAACATATTCAAATTTTTATTTCATTATCATATATTAATAACATTTACGGGGTGCATGTCTCATTGTTTTCTTCAGTCTGGCGTGTGTATCAGTCCAGTGCCAGGCAATGTGTATGTTACATATGTTTAAATGCTTAAAAGTTTAATTTTTAAATGTTTGGTTGTAATCCGTTTAGTGTAATGAAATTACGTTTTTGGAATCACCAAGTTTGAGAAGTTAATTGCTTGCTATTATACATTTAGATGGTTTTTGATGACTACGTTGACCAAGGGAAAAAAGTAATGTCACCATTATACTTCATATTTCTGTAAGTTAAATTATTTTTCTCGTGGTAATAAAAAATTTATGAATAAAATCATTTTAAATTTTACTTATGCCATTTACAGAAAATAAACTGTGTTGTGGTAAATTTTTTTTGTTATATCTTTTTGCCACTTTTATAGTTAGAATGACCTTTTGTAATAAATACTGAACTGTACTGTTATTCATCAGTTAATCTTGATGTTACAGGTGCTTCGTCAATACGAGCATACCATGCTGAAAATAGATTTATTAAAACTTCAGAAAACCGAGTAGACTTAAATCAGATGTGTTTGTATCCAAGTATGGTCTCAAATAGGTATGCTATTATACAATAAAAATAATATGTTATGATAGTAAAGGTTTAATTAAATATAACACCTGTGCAAGAATACTTAGGTGTATGCACCTTTGATTATCACTGAACAACTCATCAGAAATTACCCAACTTATTTCCAAGAACCTGTTGAAATATGTTTCTCTCAGACCTACATTTTCATAGTCCTGTTGAAATAGGCAAGACCTAAAGACTTCTAGACTTAAAGACCTCTAATCTGTCATTTTTATCAAATTTATTTTATTGTTTTGTTATTATATCCTTTTCATCTAAGCCTTGTTGTAATTTAATTTTACTATGCACAATCTTATATTTATTTGTTTGTACAGTGGAACCTCTTTATTCCAGCACCTTCGGGACATTGTGCTTGCCGGACTAAAGAGGTTTCTGGACCATTGAGGGTTTTCTAAATTAAGTGAAATTAATAAATTAATGAAATTTGAGATACAAAATCAAAATTATTAGAAAATGAAGCTAAAGTGTTATACGTATAAAGTTACATATTGACACAGTATAAAGTTAAATAAAGTTATAAGTAGAGTATAGAAGTATAAAAGTTCATCTACAGTATATAGAAGTTAATGTCAGTACAGAAAATAAATTAGTCAAAATAAATTTGAACTATAACGTTATAAAATTCCTTATTAATAAGACCTACCAAATTTAATTAAAAGAGCATACATTTCATTTGTAAAAAATATATATGAAGTGTGGCTCAAAAGAAACCAGATTAGTATTGAGCCACAGAACGAATGCAATAAGGCTGAAAATTGTACGGTTGGTCACTGAATCTTCCTCCATCCGCTGCTTGAATTTCATCTCTCTCCCGCACTCATTCCACCTGTAGCCTCAGTTATAAGCATATAATCTTTTGTCTCTGCGTTGAAAAAATGTTGAGTGTCCAGAAAGAACAGCATGTAAACATTAAATTTCTGTACAAACTAGGATGTGATAAATCTTGGGTTTTTTTTTACCTACGATCCTGAAATAAAACGACAAGCAATACATTGGAAATCCCCTGATTCTCGATGGCAGAAAAGGCTTGAATGACAAAATCAAAATTCAAGGTCATGATGATTGCGTTTTTTACTACCTAAGGCATTGTGCTTATTGATTGGGTACCAGAGGGGCAAACAGTCAACCAAAATTACTACATTAGTCTCCTGACTACTAGAGTAAAGAGAAAGTGGAATGATTTGTAAAAAAACAAGTCATGGATCCTCCACCAGGACAATGCCCCGGCTCACAACATTCCTGTGTTAGACCATCCACCATACTCACCTGTCTTGGCTCCCTGTGACTTTTATTTTTATTTCCAAAGTCAATTCAGCATTGAATGGAACAAGATTTGAGACTGTTGAAGCAGTAAAAGAAAAGGCGACGGAAGTCATGAATGGGCTTACAGAAAAATATCTCCAGCCGTGCTACACCAAGTGAAAAACTCGCATGGAGCGGTGTAGAGATCAAGAAAGGGAGTATATTGAAGGTGATAACATCAAATTTTAAATATTTGTTTAGATTTTACTTTCAGCCTCAGTCTGTTTTTTTCTAGCCACACTTATTTAGGGTCACATGTCAACGTTTCAATTTACTCATCTCATTGCTTGTGCCCGTATTTTTGAAACATTTTTGCAGTATTAGGCAAATAAATAATTATACAAATTAAAATATTACAGAGGCTGTATAAAAAGTAATAACTTAAGTAGAATAATAATAATACAGTAATTACTTAATAATGTACACTTAACAATACTCCATTCAATGCACGTATACGTTTTAAGGAAAGATTGTCGTCAAACTGAACAAACGACAATGATGTCTTCATGAATAAGAATAAATGAGTGCAACCTAGGTTTGCTGAATAACCCATATTTGCATCGCACTTGTTCGGCAACTGCTGATAAAAAGTACAGAGTGAAAAATTATTGCATACATTGCGTCGTGATTCTGAAGGAGTTTTTTTAAATTCAAATTATTAGTTGATGCAAAACAATGTCGTACTACAGTGCATTCCAAAATTAGGGGGATGCAATCACGTCAGAGTTAGTAGAAATTAGGTTAAACATTTCACAATGAAAACCAAATTAATCAAGCTATTGTGTCAAACTTATGTTTGTTGTATTAGAAGTTTGAAACAAATTACTGTATTAAATTAATGCCAGTGTTATTCTTATGGAAAAAAAGGATGTCATAAGGGGTTCTTTCCAACCCTGAGAAATGGAATTTTGAGAAATCCTTCTTAAGTGGTATTCTATGAAACAAAAACTAACTTACCTCCTAATTTCGTCAACATTTGTTGAGTCGTTCTGGAGAATTTTTATAAGAGTGAGTACATCGTTTTTTGATTATATGTATTAAGATTATTATATCACATTGACTTGTTATTTTACTTATCTAACTTATTATACTTACAAACTAAAAAATGTATTAGATTGGGGACAAATGCTAGACTAATAAGGTTTTACTGTATTTTAAAGTTGCTATTTTTATTTCTTTCATCAATATGTTTTTCTTTCTATTTTTCAGGTGGTTAGGCATTCGTTTAGAGACAGTAGGCAATCTCCTCATTTACTTTGCAGCTCTTTTCTCCGTTTTAGGGCGGGACAGCTTAGATGCTGGAATAGTTGGTCTATCTATCAGTTATGCTTTACAAGTATGTATCATTTAAAAACTCGTAATTTATATGATAGATCAGTAAGATGTTGTTTTGATTAAAGAAATGTCGTATTAAATACACAATAAAATATTTAACAGCTGATATTAACATAGTTGTCTTGAATCACTCGTTCTTAAAATGCATTTACTTTTAATGAGCTCACAATGTACGCTATCATATGCTATTCATAAAGTATTCCAAAAATAATTTTAGTTTGTTTTATGTATTACTACTAGCGACAGCCCTTGCTTTGCCACTGGGTAGTTCTCTACGCTTGCTTACCCTTCCCTCCGTGATTCTCTCTAAACCATAACATCAATATAAAATCTCAGCCTGCTACAAAGTTTTTTAATGTAGAAAACCCTATAAGTCTACTTCAGAGTTTTCAGATGTAAAGAAGTGCAATCATTTCAGAGTTAGTAGAAATTACGTTAAACATTTCACAATGAAAACCAAATTAGGCAAGCCTTTGTGTCATAATTATGTTTGTTGTATCAGATGTTTGAAACAAATTACTGTATTAAATTATTGCCAATGTTACTCTTATAGAAAAAAGGAAATTTTGAGGAGTCCTTTCCACCCCTTAGAAATAGAATTTTAAGAAATCCTTCCTAAGTGTATTCTGTGAAACAAAAACTAACTTACCTCCAAATTTCTTCAAAATTTGTTCAGTCGTTCTGGAGAGTTTTTGGATGAGTGAGTACATCGTTTTTGATTATATGCATTAACACGTTCGCTGCGGCAAACGCCATTTGGCGTTCAGCAGTGCCACGGCATATGCGGCTGACGCCATTTGGCGTTCTCAGTTGGCATTGAACGCTCCCCACTCCACGCCATATCATGACATCTTCAGTCATTCTAACCTCTTTAGTGAATTGCCACGTGTTTGTTTAGATGTTAGAGAACGTGGATGTGTATGCCGATTCTAATTACTGTTCTTAATAAATGTGTTAGAAGTTGCTAAATATGGCAGGTTTTGAGCCCCGTGATCCCAATAGATTAACTGTTAGTGAAATTGATAGATTTAATGATAGTGATTCTGAATCAGAGGCATATAGTAATGGTGACAGTTTTCGTCCAACTGATGACAGTGAATCAGATACAGAGTCTGAAAACACAGTTGACATTAGTAGTAGTGATGTAAACAGTCAGCTTACATCAGCGTGTTCATCTCCTCAACCCAGTACTAGCCAAGCAAGCCTCAACACCAAACCTCAAGGTAAGAAAAAGAAAACTGATGTTCCACAACTAAATTGGGATGATACCCCCCTAATGAAGACATTTTTATTTAATCAGCCAACTGGATTGCGTGTGGGTATACCGGGCAATAACACTCCATTGGATTATTTTAATTTAATTATAGACGAGCCTTTTCTTCAGGGAATAATAAATTAAACCAATGCAAATGCTGAAGAAATATTTTTGTCAGCAAGTTTCAGTGAAAGATCTCGTATTTCATCATGGAAAGATCTTACACTGACAGAATTTAAAACTTTTCTAGAACTTTTATTCCATACTGGCCATGTACGAATGCCCTCCCTACAGCACTATTGGAAAACTACTAAACTATACAAGACATGCTTCTCTGATTATATGTCTAGGGATAGATTCCTCCTAATTTTGCGGTGCCTGCACTTTGTAAAAAACGACCCTAACTCTCAAGACCGCTTACATAAAATAGTAGATTTTTTCAATAACAAAATGAACAATATTTATTTGCCTGGCAAAGAACTTTCACTTGATGAGTCCATGGTTTTGTGGAGAGGGCGTCTAATTTTTAGACAGTATATTAAACAAAAAAAACACAAGTACGGAATAAAACTTTATATTTTAACTGAACCTAATGGACTAAGCTTAAAGTTTTGCATTTATGCTGGTGCCTTGGATACCCTATCAGGTGTTGGACACACTGAAAAAGTTGTACTTCATCTATTACAAGAAAGATTGGGACAGGGCCATTCTGTTTTTGTAGACAATTTCTACAATAGTGTTCCACTTACTAAAAAATTGTTAGGTGAAAAGACATACATAACTGGCACACTGCGTGTTGATAGGGTAGATAATCCCAAAGTAGTTGTATCTGCTAAGCTTAAAAAGGGTGAATCATTTGCAAAGTACCATGAGGGAATAATGGTGGGAATTTGGAAGGATAAAAGGTCAGTGCTGTACATATCTAACCAATATGAAAACGAAATGGTAATAAGTACAAACAAAAGGGGAGTAGAAAAGACAAAACCTTTGCCGATCGTTAGGTATAATGAATTCATGAGTGGTATTGATCGAAAAGATCAGTTACTAAGTTATTACCCTTGTGATAGAAAAACCATTAGATGGTACAAAAAGCTGTTCGTACACATAATGCAGATGAGTACATTGAATGCTTTTTTTCTATACAACAAAAATAATATAGAAAACAAACTTTCATGGCTGAGTTTTAGAGAACAGCTCATTGAAGGCCTGTTGACTCCTCTCAAACAAGACGATCCTGCACCCAGACCAAATGTAAAACAACACCTTCCTATTAAATTTCAAATAGGCTCAAATGGTAGACCTCTGAGAAGAAGATGTGTTGAATGTAAGAGGAAACGGGCTAGAAAAGACACCACTTATTTCTGTGGGGCATGTGAAGATGAACCTGCCTTATGCCTCGGACAATGTTTTGAAACCTATCATAAGTAAAGCGCTTCAACATTGTATATAGTGTAAATAATGTTTTTATAGTGTAATTAGTGTTTTTATAGTGTTCATGGGCCACCATACTGACAAGTAAAAGGTAAGGAAATAAATTTCAGTTTCCTAAAACTTAATTTTCAACTAATGTATAGTACAAATTACAAAAACGCCATTTGGCGTTTACCGCATATATTGTAAATTTTGACGCTATATGCGGAAAATGCCAATTGGCGTTTTATGTAAATATGTACTTACACGCATTTGTATGTTTATAATAATGTTTTTCTACTCATTACTTATAATAATAAATGAAAACATATAAGCTTTATGACAATTGTTATGTCCGCATATACAATAGAACAGCTGATTCGGTCCGCAGCGAACGTGTTAAGATTATTATATCACATCGACTTATTATTTTACTTATTTATTTTACTATACTTGCAAACTATACAAAAAAATGTATTAGATTTGGGGATTTGGCCACTGTTTGACAGAGTCACTCATGTAGTCAGCAGTCACAGCTGATAAATACTATTTATGGGAAAGAATACCACAGCAAAATGAATAATATACACTATCATAAGTTTATGTAACCTTATAAATATGTTTGTGTGTATTTACTGTTATGACTGATTGGTTAAATTAGGGCCTTAGATTAATTAATTTTAATACTGATGTTGCAATACAATGTTTTTGATACTGTCTATGCAATAAAGGATTTATTAGTATTATTAAACAAAAACAGCTGAGAATGTTAGCAATGTGGATGGCCTACCAAATAGAGCATATTTTTGTACTAATATCGGCACAAAAATTATATGCAGCCGAGTTTGAAAGTTGTTTTCTAAGGAACTAAAAGGCTTACGGAAAATCTAATCACACATTGATTTCCTCGTTTAACCCTTCTGTGTGGCAAAGGAATATATACCCAGCCTCTACTTTGCCTCAAACGTGGTAAACGAACATATCCAAAATGAATTATTTCTGTCAATAATGTAAATATTAGTTCCTAAAACTTTCACTAGAGTGCAGCATCAACTTATACATGTCTTTAGCCAACTCCCTCAGCCTATCAAAAACATAAATCGTCTATCAATGAAAAGGGACGGAGCAGCCAATTAGAGCGTGCATGGGTGCGGCTCCGTCTCCTGCCTTTGCACGCGCATAAAATGAAAATATCCTCCGTCTGTCGCTCCACCTAAGCACATTGTTTTCAACTCTTATAGTTCTTTTTCTCTGTTTACTAGTTTTCAATTATTTTGTTGTAGTTATTATTGTATCATAAATGAAAGATACTGTTAAAAGTTTCAGCTAAAATGTTAAACATTTTTTATATATGTACTTTTCATTATAATTGTACATCTACAATAAAATAGCGTTAAAAATTATAATTTTTTTTAGGTTCCTTTATGTTTCTAAAAAAAATTAACTTCATATTTCATTAAAATTATTTTTGTACATAATTTCTTGTTACTTTAAAATGGTTATAGTAATTTCCACATTTGAAGGGTTAATTGTGCGTTATGACATATGTATTTTAAAATTGTATTACAAGTTTTAATATTTTTTCTCCTAGTTGGAACAAAAAAGTACCTGAAATTGAACTAGTTTTCACTGTACATCAAATTTACATCGTTATTTATAAATAACCTGTTAATTTATCATAATTATATTTTAATACCTATTTGACAGGAATGTTTTTTCTAAGTTCTATCAATTTTAGAATTTTAACTTTTCAGAAAAAAAGTTCTTATCTATTCCCTGATACATTGTTTTCTTGGCTTCTAGATGTACAGTTGATTACTTGTTCTTGTTGTATATTATTGATATAAATATATTGATATAAATCAATTTAAAATCACTGAATTTATTTATGGGTATAATGTTAATGTACCGTAACTATAAATGTCATAAGAATTACAAGACCAAATAATCAATTTTACAACCTCTAGAGGCCAAGAAAATGTTTCAGGGAATTGATACAAACTTTTTTTCTGAAGAAATTAAAGTTCTAAAATTTATAGAAAACAATTCTATCAACCACTTATTAAAATATAAAGCGATAAATTAACAGGGTATTTAGAAATAGGGGTGTAAATTTGACATATAATGGAAAATAGTTAAAATTCTGGTACTCTTTTTTTTCCAACTGGGATAAAAATTAGTCAAACTTTTTTTATGATTTAGTTTTAAGATATGATTTTAAAATTCATATCTTAAAACTAGGAAAACAATGGTGTGATTAAATTTTCATATGCCTCTTAGTTCCTTAGAAAACAACCTTCAAACACAGGTGCACATCATTTCTGCACTGACAGTAAATAAGTAATATCAAGGTTATTCTAGAAAGATTAATCTTTTCTAATAACAAAAATAATATCCTTAAAAAAAAAAATTATTTGAGACAGCTGTTTTGTCTTAGGTTGGCTTTTCTCTTACATTATTTCTACAAGCTTGTATTCGGACATTGGCTTTTCTCACACATATTTCTTACGAGTTTCTAGTAGTACGTTGGCACTCAATGGGTTAATACGTCGGTGGCTACGTGCGGATAAATCCGCACCAGTGGACCCTCCGCGCATCCTGGCGGCGGGTTTTGCCGCTATTTGTAGTTGTATGGTTGATTCATCAGTGTGAAATCGGATCTCGTAGAGGTAGGACGTTACGTTGTCAGGCCCTTGTATACGAACCTATTGATATTTGTGTGTGTCAGTCGCAAGTTTGGAAGTGTTTTCGCTTCCCATAAGTGTTTTCTGTTTATTGGTGTGTTTTTTAGGATTAGAATGAATTTTTTCATTTCAGGCTTAGCCCTCGACGTGTTAATAATAATTGTTTTCAATGCTTGAACACTTTTACTATTGTAGACTTAGCATTCATTTTCTATGTATAATAAAATATTGAATGAATCACTATATTATAAATGTGTGTATTTTTATAAAAGTTTAATGTTTTCCTCAACATATTTAGTAAATTAATTAAATTACAAATGAAATTTTAAGTGTTGTTGCTTTTAGATTACTAGTATGCTGAACTATGCAGTACGGATGTCATCAGAAATAGAAACCAATATTGTGTCTGTAGAGAGAATTAAGGAATATTCAGATGTGCCCCAGGTAAGTTCTCTACTAATATTTTATTTTTTTGTGTTGTTTTTGAAAATGGACTGCAAAATAATGTTATTGCTTAGAATACAATCGTTAAATTAAAAACAAAAACTCTTGCCATTTTCCCATTCTATATAACGCAGGGGCTCCTACAACTGAAGTTATACAGTTACACACAGCAACGACTCTCATAGAGTAATACTCTCGATTATAAACACCTACAATAGAATTCCATCTAATAGGAATATTTGTGCCTGTAATTTTGTTAGTTAGTGAGACCAGCAACCACAGCTGGTTTAAACTGCATTATATTTATACAGGACTACTCTAGGGCTCCACAATGGACCAAAAAAAACAGCTGATATTTTGAAACTCAAAATTCTTCTTTCTTCTTGCATTGTTATCTTTTTTACTACAGGCTCGGTTGACATGGAACTCGAATTACGAAAACTCAAGTTATCGAAATTTTACTGTACTTATGAAGTGGACAGTGATATGATACCTGAAATCGAAATTAAACACATTTGTTTGATTTACTACTGATTTAGTCATTCAACACCAAAGCTAAAACTGTATTGACTGTCTTATTTAAATGGTTTAAGAGGATATAGATATCATATAGTTTGTTGTTAGCTACAATTTGTTAATTTTAAAGGTGCGATGTATATTTGGATAAATATCCAAAAGTCATGATGATATATTCATTGATTAAAGATTTATAATTTATAGATTGATTAGTTTAAGAGGATATAACAAGATATAAAATATCTCTTACTAAAATAATTTTGAAATTTGTCATCCAAATTTTGTTGTTTTGGAACAGGAAGCGGCATGGAGAGTAGAACCAAGGCCAAGCCCCAAATGGCCGGAGCGAGGCAC
Organism: Stictocephala bisonia; assembly: GCA_035578905.1. NCBI lineage: Eukaryota > Metazoa > Arthropoda > Insecta > Hemiptera > Membracidae > Stictocephala > Stictocephala bisonia. Next base: position 186,738 of record JAQJVL010000996.1, on the reverse strand, counting down.
TGTGGAGTTCCGGGACTATCAAGTGCGTTACCGGGAAGGATTGGATCTGGTTCTAAGGGGTATTTCCTTTACTGTCAATGGAGGAGAAAAGGTATTAAATTAAAGTATGGTATATTTATACAATTAATATCAAAATATCATTAGTATTTTGTTGTTAACGTTTTTGTTTTCCAGAATCTCCCATAGCAATTTCATAGATTTTTACAGCATAGATTTAGACTTACAGCCGATTTTTACAAATTGGTAGATGTTTTCTCTATCTATTTGTGGAAGAAACCTAGATAGTCTTGTAATACCTCAGCCCTTTCTCAAAACACAAATTAGAATTAAAAAGTTGTGTCTACCTGATTCCAGACAATAAAAACTACTGTCAATAAAAACTTGTTTTATTTAATTTCTTTTTCTTATATGTCCCATTTTTGTTTGTGTTTTGTTGTAAATTGCTTAGTTTAAATAAATATAAATTAAGTTAATTTAATTTGTTTATGTAATAAAGCAGTTTTGTTAAGTATATACATTCATTTATTTCCAACAATATGGTTTTTAATTAACAATTGATGGTAAACTTTACCTCTTTTGTTCCGCCACCAATCTTCAGTTTTTTCTGACACTACCGGTTTCGGAGACTAATCTCCATCTTCAGGTGTCCATCACTGTCACTACACACTAAACCATTAAAGTTTAAAACACTTGAGTTTGTATTTTTGAAACACTAACGGTTGTTTCTCCCAACAGAAATTACAAATCAAAATTTGCTGATCACTTAGTAGAATCAGGCCACGACATCACAGGAATGGAACAAAATTTCAAGATTTTAAAAATTTGCAAAAAAGGAATAAAAATGAATGTAATAGAACAGTTTGAAATTTATAAATCAATAAAACAAAACCCTCTCCAAATATTAAACGAACAAACTGATTTTCACAGCAATGAAATCTTCGATACAGTTATACAACATCGAAAACATAACAAGAAATATAAACAACTCAACAATAAGCTGTAAGGTTGGCAACACCACCCTCACCTCTAAAACAACCGTTAGTGTTTCAAAAATACAAACTCAAGTGTTTTAAACTTTAATGGTTTAGTGTGTAGTGACAGTGATGGACACCTGAAGATGGAGATTAGTCTCCGAAACCGGTAGTGTCAGAAAAAACTGAAGATTGGTGGCGGAACAAAAGAGGTAAAGTTTACCATCAATTGTTAATATTAACCAATCAGGATAAAATACCGATAGAATAATCATGGGTTTTTAATTAGTTAGTTTTAATAGTTTAAATGTAAGAAAGGACAATTTTATGTCCTAATTTTTTTCTCAGTAGAGAGTTTTCTATTCCACATTCAAATTATTAGTTTTACAAATCCTTTGTTACTGATATATTTGATTACAATTATGAGTTTTAATACTAAGAACTGTGTTTAGTAGTAATTTATTGCTTGGGACATTTTTCAGATAGGTATAGTTGGTCGCACTGGGGCTGGCAAGTCCTCTCTCACTCTCTGTCTGTTCCGTATACTGGAGGCTGCTGAAGGTAATATCTACATCGATGACCTCGATATCTCCAAGATTGGACTGGGTGATCTTCGCTCTAAGCTGACAATTATCCCTCAGGTGAGGTTATTCAAAATAATTTTGCATATTTATTTATATCTTATTTATTTAACATTTGACAATGCCATTTTACAGGTTTTTGACACAATTACAAAATAGCATTAATAACGATGCAGTTGTAAAGCGTCTGTTTTCTCTGACTTTTTTCAGCAATGTTTTGCACCAAGTAATGAGTAAAGGTTTCCCACTCCGTTCCTTATCATGCACGTTCATACGGCCATATAAAAAGCTCTTACTCATTTCCATACCATCCCATCACTTATTTTGTTTTCTCAAAAACTTCACAGATCTCTCGATGAATGTCAGCTGCTTTCATGCCTTTAGGGTTACGAAAACTTATCAAAACACGTACTTTACAGTTGGAAGCATTTTTAATCGGAGGAGGAATTTTAAACAGTCATAAGCAACCTTAAATACAGTCGAATGGATGCATAACGGCGACTGTGGCTTGGCAACATATAGTAGTATACAGCGTGCATGTCTAACTTAAATATGTAAATTGAGTCATTTACAAGGGTGATGAGGGTGAAGAAAAATTTGACTAACCTAAAATACTCATGAATAATATAATCTAAATTTTATATTAAATGCTTAGTGAAGTGATAATCAATTTGGTGGTTTATTGCATTAATTTGTTGTGTTAATTCACAACTAATCGATATAGCTTTTCATAAAAGTTCTGTGATTCATTATAAATAAAAATGTATGTGAATTATACTGAATGAGTTGAAATGTGTTAAGTCAACTTTTCAAAAACGTCCTTTGATGTTTTTAATAATGCATTTCATAATGAAATATTTATAAAGTGATTACTCAAGTTTTCTTTCTGAAATATTTTTTCAACGTGAACAGGGATGATCATATTAGGCTGAAAAAATTAACCCAAGATATCTAGTAATTCAATGTTTTTGATATAGGTGATATTATTCTAAATGAAATATATCCACCAACCAATGCAAAAATCAATCTTGCGTGTACGATGACATAGTTTTTCCAACTCGCACATCAGTAGAACAGTTTCATACAGACAATTCATCAATATCAGTTATTTGAGAAAACTTACTTTAGGAACTGTAAAACAAGAAATAATAGGAATCCTTTCGTCTTTAACTGGAAAATGAAGTATTTTTTTATTGTTATTAATTTGTATTAACATATACTGCATGGCGAATCTCTTCTTTATTCCAACCCATCTTATTACAGTAAACCTTGTTTTATTCAAACTAATGTGGCAATATCTCGATCCGGATATACATAAATCCGGATAAAAAATACGGTAAATAATATCGGTAAAAGATGCCTACATGGTACCATAGGCAATGTACGCATCACAGAAGTGTGCGGACGGTCCGGCCATGCTTCATTTGCGTGAGAATATTTTGGGAACCAAAAGAACACCCGATAAAAATACGCCACTATTGCCAAACTTGACCAAAGTCAGTGTTTTTATGTAAAATGGACAACAAAAAGCCGAATCTACAGGATGCAATCCATACAATAGCATTCATTTTGTTGGCTAGTCTTGTGACTAAGGTGGTCTTAGTCACAAGACTAAGAACTTCCTATACATGCCTGGATAGAAAGTTCATATGAATAAACCAGCTTTATACCGTATAAAATAGCATTTAATAACGTTTACTGTCACACTAGAAAATATTTATTCAGCACTAGGCAGTACTCTGCGTATTCATAACCGTACTGTAACCTTAAATGTTTACGTACGCAACTCAGCAGCAACTAACTAGTAACTAATAGAAACAATAAAAAGCGTGTGACATGACAGTAGAAACTCAAATACAATTGCTGATTTTGGCCTTTCGATAGGGGATTTTTAGGAATAATATTTTATTATTTCATTTAATATTTTATTAGTTAAAATAGAGTAGACAACCAAGAATTGTTTGGACACATTGCTTGAGTTACGATCTTTATTCTTTATTATTTTGAAATTCATAATTTTTAATTATGTATCCATTATTACATAGTACCATGGTGTTAAGTTCCTCATATCAGTGAGACCCATCCCCCACCAAAACTGGAAGTTGTGCCGTTCTGGGGGATGCCTCAAAACCAGACAAGCGATAGGGTCACAGGCGGCAGTCGGAGGATTAAATCACAACTCGACAGCTGAGCAAGAAACTATTTATTTCAAAAGAAATAAGTATTTTGGCAGAAGGCCACAATATCAATACCACTCAAAATTAACAAGAAACACAAAATAAACAAAGAAGTACAAATTATATACAAAATTAGAAAAAGCTACAAATACCAAAAACGACATTACATACCTGCCTATCTGCAGAATCACTAGAAAGACAATATTAAAGAGAATTTACAATTAAAAAATTTAAAAATTTGAACAAACCAAATAATTGGCAATTTAGGCCACATCCCATGATTCCGAGGCCAGGGAGTCAGCCGGAATCCCTGGGTAGCTCCAAATTGAAGAACAGTAAAAACGTTATTAAAAAATCTCCTTTTGGTGAAAAGTTAAAAAATTAAGCAATTAAAAAGAAAATAAGAAGATTAATTTCAGGCAGCCTGGCAAACCAAAACGAAGAGAAACCAAACGTGTACCGGTCAAATGACCCGGTTCAGCAGATTATTGTCATATTATTCTTAATATTTTTTTGCTGGTTTATTATAATTCATTTTTAGTGATTATATGTTTCTCTTTTATCTACATGTTTGCTTAATAATTAAAATATATCTATTATTATTTTTCTTTGTATATTTAGGACCCGGTGCTATTCTCAGGATCACTGCGTTTGAACCTTGATCCTTTTGAGGTGTACAGTGACTCAGACATCTGGAGAGCTCTGGAGCTGGCTCATCTCAGTGAGTTTGCCAGAACCTTACCTGCTGGACTCAACCACACCATCACGGAAGGCGGAGACAACCTGAGGTATGTGAGTCCAAGATCTTGGAGGCCAAATGATCAGTTTATGCAATTCTAATGTTCATTAAACAATTTGGAACACAAAGATAAAAATACGTTATTGTTAAAAATGGTTTTAAATTTATCTACATTGATCTTGGTCTCATTACAGTGATTCTAGTAAGTTTTTACAGGCTTGGATTATGCGAAGTTTACTGCAGAAAAAGAGATAGAATGATTTCGTCTTTAATAAATATGATAATGATACCATTAAGTAAATTTTAAGAAAAACTTTATGTTTAGAAACATTGAACAGATGTTGTGCAGGAGGGAACTTTTTCTCCCCTCCCTTCTGGAGGGATATTGTCCCTCTCTACCGTTTTCTAGTTAGTTCATTAGAAGCCTCAAAACTGGCCGGACGCTTAATTTTTGATTTGTTATAGCCTTATATTCACTTACTTTTTCATACATTTAGATTTGTTACAAATCCATTTTAATTACCTTTCATTTAATTAGATTTGTTACAGTTTTATTCAGCTAGTTTTCTTTACAGTTTACATTTTTATTAAGTATTAAATTGTTTTGTTTACATTTTTAAATAACATATGTTTTTGCAATAAACTGTACCTAATGTTTCAATTTTCATTGTTTTATTTTGACAGTTCCGAACTAGCTTAAATTACGGTATACATAAGCCGCTTCATAACACTTTATTTTAAATTTTGTGAGATTTTTAACTTTTTGAAAGAGCTGGTGAATTTAACCTTTAATCCTATACATTAAATATGTGCACAAGATAAAAATAGGTACCTGGTTTAAAATCAAGCATTAATTTATTATTTTCATTGATATTTTCTTTTTGTTAGGTCAAAGGGCACTATGCAATGAATTAGTATAGTATGAGTGATTGGGGCATCAACAAACTGAAAAGTCAAGTCTTCTGACATAATATACAAAAAAACAATATAGACATAGACTTAACAGAAATGTTCAGTGCCAGTGTTTGTGTTATGTGTTATTTATATATTCATTTTCATGTGTTTTGTGTCAGTGAACTTGTCTACTCAGGTAAGTTTGCTGGTGACCTTTCTATCTCTTCCATATTTCATTGATATATTTAAAAAAAATTGAAATCACAATATTGTGGACACTGGAATCGAACATGATTATTTTGCTCATCAACACATATTCTACATTGCCAGCAACTTCCAGGTGTACTTCAAGTATAACTTGTATCACCTAGGTTGTGAAGAGACATTTAATTAATATTTTAGATTGTAGTGTTATTCAGCACACAAAATTTTACAGTAGAAGGAAACAATTTTGAAAGAGTAGATGAATTCAAATACCTTGGTACAATAATTAGCTCTAACAACAGTGAACACACAGAAATTCAAAGTAGAATAAACTCAGCTAACAGAAGCATGTTTGCTCTAAATAAACTTATGTCATCAAAACTTTTGTCTTACCATACAAAAATTAAAATTTACAAAACAATAATCAGACCAGTAATTCTCTACGGAGCTGAGTCATGGATTATCGACAAAAACACAGAAAAAAAGCTGATCACTTTTGAGAACAAAGTACTCAGAAAAATCTTTGGACCCACAATAGAAAACGGAGTATGGAGGCTGAAGCACAACAGAGAAATTAGAGATCTATTTAAAGAACCAGACATTATAGCAGAAGCCAAGTGCCGACGTTTGCAGTGGGCGGGGCACGTAATGAGAAGAAATAATAATACTATGATAAAACAAGTGTGGAAAGAAAACCCTGACGGTAGAAGGCCCCCTGGACGTCCTAAGAAAAGATGGAAGGATCAAGTGGTCATCGACATGAATAAATTAAGGGTCAATGAAGAAAATGCAGAGGATCGTGAGAAGTGGAGGCAAATTATTGGTGAGGCCAAATACCACCTTGGGTATCAGTGGCCATGGGAGTGAGTGAGTGTTATTCAATTTGGAATGACATGAATAAGGTATGTTTGCATCTTATGCTAAATTCATAATTCATAACATAGTTTTTCATGTCATTCATATATGTAATCAGTGCTCGATTTCAGGCGGAACGCGGCGGAACGGCGTTCCGGAACCTCTCTCTGTAAAAAAACTAAATTATTTGAAAACAGTTAAAATTCTTTGTCAGTGAGTTTACTTACGAGCGTGATTAAGAACATCATGTATTTAACTGATTTATTAAACTTATGTTATTATCTATTATCTATTACGGTAAATTAACTCGCAATTTATTAATAAAGCATATAATTGTAGCTCGAAGCTAACAGATAAACAGATATACTCATCCGCCGCCACGCACGTGCAGTATAGCTTCCTCCCCTCCAGGTTAGAGATAGACTCGTCCGTCTGGCGTCTACTCCCCACTTCGTTCATCACTAGATGCTCAGTTGCTCAGTCGTAGTCCCGTAGTCGGGAGTCCGTGTTGTCCTGTACTGTACTCTACTACGCGCTACCCACTTGCACACACGGTCTTCTTTTATTTATCTCTGTTACGTTACTTAGGTTAGTTGTGTTGAAGTTTATCAATGTATGCGAGTGTGATTGTTGTGAAATAAGATGAACAAAAAGTTAACCGATTTTTTTTTACCCTCGGGTGATACTAAAAGACTGAAGCGAACCATTGATTGTGAAGACAACCTCACGCAACCATCTTCAACGACCTTACAACTGTCAACTAGCACTGAAAAGGTAACCAGTTCAGATTCTGACGAACATCACTCTAAAGAACAAGGACAAAAGGTTGAGTGTAATGACAATGCCTTGCCAGATTGTTGGACTAATTTTCAAAAAACTGAATTTTGCGAAAAATATGACTGGTTGTTAATTAAAAATGGAAAGTTAGGATGCAGTACTTGTAAAGAAGTAGGGATCTTATCTGTTAAGAAAAAACAGGTATGAAAATTTCAAAAGAATGGGCAAATGTTGAAATAGACAGTTATGGTGACACTAAACAGAAAAAGCAAACGTCTTTAAGGAAAAAGATTTTTGACCACAAAGAGAGTGCTGGTCATAAAGCAGCTGCTGAAATCCTAACCGAAAGTAAAGACGGAAAACTGGAGAAAACTATTTTGAGACAGAACTCTCATGAAAAAGAAATAACGGGGAAAATTTTCCGAACGGCGTACAAGGTTGTTAAAGAAAATCAGTCTTTTAACAATTTTGAAACGGAAGTTGATTTGCAAGAACTAAATGGGATTAACATGGGTCGCATTTTACACTCAGACAAAGCCTGTGCTAAAATTGCTTTGCATATCAGTAAGGAAATGAAGAAAACCTTTGTAGATGAAATCATTAAGAATGATACAAAACTTGGTTTGATAATTGATGAATCCACGTCCTTAAGTAATAAGTCAAGTTTAATAGTATACGTTCGGTGTTCTTTGCCTAAAACTGGTATGAGTGGCTCCACTAACGTCTTTTTGGATCTAATAGAACTAGATGGCGTTACTGCTACAGCTGTTTTTGACTCTTTGATGAACTGTCTTCGGTCTAATGGAATATCTGACGTATTTTTAAGTAATAATTTAACAAGCTTAACTTGTGATGGTGCTGCTACTATGATCGGTAAGCACAAAGGCGTTGCAACATTATTTCGTGAGAAATTTCCTTCTGTTATTGTTTGGCACTGTGCAAACCATAGACTTGAGCTGTCAGTGTCAGACGTTATTAAATCTGTTTCAGGAGTTAATAGGTTTAAATCTTTTATTGACAAACTCTATGTTGTCTATCATGCTTTACCAAAGAACAGCAGGGAACTTCGAAGCTGTGCAACTCTTTTGGATACAGAAGTTTTAAAAATTGGAAGAGTCTTGAGCACCCGTTGGGTGGCATCTAGTTTTAGATCTGTCTCAGCTGTTTGGACGTCATATGAAGCATTAGTCCAACACTTTAAAGAAGCTTCAAATGACCCGTCTAGAGACAGCAAAGATAAAAGTACTTTTTCCGGACTTCTTAACAAAATCACAGAAACTAATTTCATTCTAGACCTGGGATTGATGGCAGATGCTTTGCAAGAACTTTCAGAACTAAGTGAAGCTTTACAACATCGGAATGCAGATTTGAACTATGCGAACAGAAAATTGCTAATCACAGTTGGTTTATTTGAAGAAAGAAAAACAGTTCCAGGGTCCTACTCAACAATGGCTCAAGAAGCAGTAAACAACTTGTCTTTTTTCGGGGTTCCTCTCCATACAAAAGAAGGGAGATCAGACAATCAGCCGTTGAACCCCAAAATATTTTACGAGGCCCTTAAAACTTCTATTGAAACGAGACTACTTGATGACAAAGATGTTGAGTTAGCTACAACTCTTGAAGTTATGGATACCAAAACCTGGCCGACGAAACTCCCAATAACTTTTGGGGAAAATGAAATGAGGAAACTTGCTTCCAGGTTCAAACTTAACGAAAGACAGTTAATTACAGGTTTACGCGAATATATCTACTCCAGAGAGTTACCAGAAAGCCTCAATCCTGTAAAACAATCAATTGACTCGGTTGCCATTTCATCAAGTGAATGTGAAAGAGGATTCTCTCAGATGAACTTAATAATTACACCGCTGCGATCTTCACTCAACATAAGAACGGTTTCTGGCCTGATGTTTTTGAAAATTAATGGACCTCCTCTTAGACTGTTTGATCCAGAGAAGTATGTTAACTCTTGGCTGGTTTCTGGACACCACTCGGCGCTAGCTGTCAAGAGTAAGGAAAGATCAAGAGAAGGCAAATACGAAGAAAACATGATGAAATTTTGGAGTATATTTTAAGAACAATTTTTGAAACAGTTATGTTGTATTGTTTTACTGCTTTTCATTATGTTTATTAAAAAGTTTGAGTTCAATAAAATATTTCTTTCTTTTTAACCGAATACTCCCTTTCTTACGTGGTTGGCAGTTTGACTTGTTGATTGACTGTGTTAAAGTGTTGATGTTGCTGACTGAAATTTCTTCTTACTTGATTAGTCAAAATATTTGTTTCAAGCCTTACTTTTTGAACACTAAACTATTGTTGATTGAGAAGTAAAAACAGCCTAAAAATGCGTAATTTTAAACTGAAATTTTGAAAATTTTCCGAAGTCTCCCGGACCCTCCTTTTGCTGGGGGGTATGGAATACCCCCCAGATCCCCCGGTGTGTCCGCCCTTAACAGAGTTCCGGTACCTCAATTTTTAGAAATCGAGCACTGTATGTAATATTTTAATCCTGGCTGTCTACAGTGTTGGCCAGCGACAGCTGATCTGTCTGGCTCGGGCTCTACTCCGTAAGACTCAGCTTTTAGTCCTGGATGAGGCTACAGCAGCCATCGATCTTGAAACGGATGATTTGATCCAGCAAACTATCCGCAGAGAGTTCCGGGACTGCACTGTCTTAACAATTGCACACAGGCTCAATACCATTATGGATTCTGACAGGTAAATTTAATAAGAGCTAAATATCTTAACTTGATTATTTGGAATATGTAACATACCCAAGATTGTGCCTGTTTGTGGTGAATTACTAATTGGCTAAAATAGGTTACTTTACCTTCACGTCAAACAGTTCACAGTGTGTGAGGTGAGAATACCAACAACTACATGTTTCGCCGTTAATACGGCATCTTCAGGTTAAAGAACATAAAAATAAATAAGTCCCAGTGGGATGCGTCACAAATTAATTAAGAAACACAGTTTCTTAATTAAGCACAACAGAGAAATTAGAGATCTATTTAAAGAACCAGACATTATAGCAGAAGCCAAGTGCCGACGTTTGCGGTGGGCGGGGCACGTAATGAGAAGATCAATTAATTAATTGAGAAACACAGTTTCTTAATTAATTTGTGACGCATCCCACTGGGACTTATTTATTTTTTATGTTCTTTAACCTGAAGATGCCGTATTCACGGCGAAACATGTAGTTGTTGGTATTCTCACCTCACACACTGTGAACTGTTTGACGTGAAGGTAAAGTAACCTATTTTAGTCTATTTACAACAGTTCAGGGGCTACAAAATGAATTTGAATTACTAATTGTTTAGCTTTTATGTTCGGTTAAAGGGCACTAGGCCAAATATTAGTATATTAGGAGAGCTAGAACATTAGCAAACTTACCTGATTACCTATAAAGACAAGTCCACTGACTCCACAGTAGTAAACAAATACAGGAACAAAACATTTTTCAAAAGTTCACAATGCCACTAGCACCTTGATCAGGTTAGTAAGTCTATATGTTGTTGTATTTGTGTACAACTGAAAGGTGTTAGTGGACTTGTCTTCTTAAAAGGTAAGTTTGCTTATGTCCTATCTCTCCTAATATAATAATGTCTGAAACAATGACCAAGGTAATTTTTCATTAAAATCATTATATACAAAAAGTGATTTATTGACCAGAATTATTTCAAAGACCGGAACTGAACCTTTTACATTATACATTATTAATAATTATAAGTAAATTAAAAATTAATTTGAAACTCAATTTGTATGAGATCTATTTTATACCAGAAATAAGTTACGTCAGCTCTAAATTTTTGCATGTTAAACTAACGTTTTATTACTATTTTCAGGGTTATTCTGCTTGAAAAAGGACGGATAAAGGAATTTGATTCACCAACTAATTTATTGAAATCTGAGACTACGTTATTCTACAAGATGGCAAAAGATGCCGGCCTTACGTCATAACACCACTACTACATTAGTCAATAACATCACGTCAGGTATAAGTAGGATCAACATTGGGAAGAATTGTATAGTTTACATAAACAATTATGAAATATTTTTTCCAAAATGCCAACCATTTCCCATTGCCAATCATAAAGTGCCATGTACTTTTATAACCAATTCCATAGTTCCTTTACATCACAGTCTTTGCTTTCATTTAGATGTACTTTGGCCTAAAATATATTAATATTTTCACCCAATATTAGTATGGTGCTTATTACAAATAGTGTAATATTTTTATACACTACTATAATATAGTATATTTTTTAAAAAAAATTACATTATTGATTTTTTTAAACTTTATACAGATTAGATTTTGAGAAAGCACTTTATGTCGAACAAGTTTAACTTACGAACAATGAAGAAAATATTTAATCAGTGTTGAAGATTGTACAGCTAAATAGCTTAGTAATACATTTGTGATTTGTTTTATATAAATATACTATTTATTGGCTGGCATTTCCTGCTGATATTTCAGGTTTTATAAACTTTGATAAGTATTATTTATATTTCCAAAACACAATTATTACAAACTTAAGTAAATAATATTTTAGTATTGTATAGATTAGTATCATTGTCATATTGTACTTATTCTTTGACTGTCCTTTATTTTTAACTCCTCATACGCTTAGAATTATTTACCTTAGTATAAACTTGAATCAATTTTATAGCACAAAAATTTTACAACCACAAAACAACAACTGTCACTATAGAACATACAGAACGAAATGTAAGGTTGATATTGTGCCTTAATAGTATAATTTTTTGTCATGTTGGCCCAAGTAGATATTTTTGTAACTTTGGGAACTTTGTCTTTGGTTGTTGATAAAGGGGTAGTATGATTTCTTAAATTTGCCATAGAATGTAAATCTCCCAAAAAATAGAAGTCACTTTCATAACATTGAGTTAGGCTCTGTCTCAAAAAAAGAGCAAGCAATATCATTAAAGTATTTGATGAAAGTGGCTCATTTAAAATTGTGTTATTTATTACTTGCATGCTCAGTGTTTTATTACTCCTGTAAATCCACTTATGGATGCTTCTCGTGGGCCAACAGCCACCATCAAAGGTTCCTCTGCTCAGGCTAAACTTTCTCAAGGCTGGCATTTGAATTTATTTAGTAATAATACAAATGTGATATGAACATTCTTGGAATTATCTTATAGCATACATCACTTTTATCTTTTAATGCATAAATTGTTATAAGAATATACAATTATTTTATTGTTATTATATTATATTGTTTTTTAATTGTTTTGTTCCTTTTTTAACCTGTCATTTTGATTTATTTGTTCTAACTAATTTTAGTATTTAGTAGCGTCTTTATATTAAAGAGTAATATGCTGCATTTGGGTTGCTCAATAGAGGCATATACAAATTTGAATTTTTTCGACATTTTATAGATACAGTTTACTCACCTATCCATACACGTACTGTGGTATCAATTAACATACATCTATAAGAAGCGAAAAGGGATAAGGGAATAGTCAGTCTTCCTGTAGCAGATGAAACAAGCTTAGAGCAGCTGCCAATAGCTTAGAGTAGCACTTTTTGTCTGCCGTTTCCTGTATCTCTCATTCTCGTAGCAATTTGTAATCTTCCCCCCCCCCTCTCTATCTCTCTCTCTAGGCTGCCGCGCAACAAGCTCAACATAGCGGCAGCCGCACCAAGATTGCAAAATTAGAAAAAATAGTCTGACTTTTTAACATTGACATTTTGCTTCTTATAGATGTGTATTGATTGGTTGTATTGACTCACCCACCTGCCCATGCACGTACAGTGGTATTGTTACAGTGGTCCATTATAGCTAGTTTTAAATTAACTGATTGGTGAATTAAAATACATTGCACATAAAAAACAAACTTAAAAAGTTGTATTCTGTAGTTTTCTCATTAGTTTGTCAGATTAAAAGTGAACAAATACGTATAGAAAGTACACCTCCCAACAGAATGGATCAGAACATTAAGTCATAATTGGGTGTGGAGGAGCACTCACGAGAGTGTTCAACTGCTGCTCATTTGGTGAGTGGCCTTCACCATGGATGATGATTTTACAAAAGAATTGTACATATGACTATTCCAATCTTGCTGGCTTGTGGAACCTGGAAGAACATAAGGAACATATCTTGCCATTTGGGGCATTTTCTTTGGGCTTGTTGTAGGATTGAAAAACACCTGAGATATGGTTTTGAAATGTGTGCTTTTACATTCAAAAGCGCTTAAAGATCGACAGTTTGCTCTTGCCAAATATGGTGGTTGTTGTGTCTCACCCAGAACAAGAGGATAATGAACAGTTTTTTAAAAGTTATTTGGACTTCTTATGTTTAGTAACATTATATTAGAGACATCCAATGCTTCAAGTGTTTCAAAAATAAAAACATGTTTCAACAGGTATGAAACTCCTGTCATCTTAAGATGTTACTTACAAATATACACAATTATGACAAAATATACAATATAAAGAACAATATATAATGAACAGGCTTTTGGTAATTTTTGCTAAAACTATTTTTAGAATGAAGTTTTAAAGCAAATAAGCACTATTTATCTGTAATGTAAAGTTTGGAATTAGCTTTTCTGCGGATTTCAGTCTTGGTACTAAGATGAAGGTACCTAGTATAGTTAAATATTATAAATATTAGTACAATTGTTCAGGTATACGAGGGGAAACAATTCACTAACAATCCTGTCATGATTAACAGGAAGGACTGATGCTGTTGATGTAGACAAATTTGATTGATGTTACAAACTAATTTTATGATTTATTGTTGGAGAAACTTGTTTGCCCTGTCCTCCTTGTCATATATGTTTTTAATTATATTTCCAATATTGCTAGCTGACCCTTTGGCGTCTAATGACGTACATAGTACGTTATGGTCTGCTAGTGCAAAAATATAGTCACTATCGCTATATTTTAGCCTTAGAACAGACTAGTGGTCTAAGGCATTGTACCTTGGCCAGTACAAAGCCAAAGATCATCAGTTGGAATTTAAATGTGGATGGGACTATTTCTGTGGAACTGTAAAAGAGGCACTGGTCTGTGGCATAGAGGTGTAGAGAATCCACCTTCAATAAACTCAGGTGGTGGAAGGAGACAAGATCTGGGTTTCTATTATAGTTGCTCAGAAAAATTCCTGTTTAAGGAATTCGTACTGATACTTTAAAAAAGTGAACACGTTTTACTTTGTCTAATAGGCTGTATTTTTTATTTATCAAGATTTTACTTAAAGCACATCAAACTGAAGGACAGACATATAAGTAACTGGACATAAGAAATGCAAGCAAACTATTTACAAAATTAATATTTTTAACAAAAAAATTTAAGACACAAGAATTTCATGTACAACGGTGAACATTCCTTAAGTGTCTCAACAAGCAATAGTTATTTGATTGAGGTACAAAGCAGTACAGCTGTACTTACAGTTCTGCTTCACTTGCTGTCCAACTGTAAACTGACTTGTATTACAGTTGACAAGATGAGTATTTCTACTATAGATGCAAGCAACAAAAACTGTTTAGCTACATTTTACTTATAATAAAAGAAGGGTAGCATGTTTTTCTTGTTTATTTCTTTTTTAATTGGCTGTATTTAGTTGTTTATGTAGGCATTACATCATTGAACAATGCATCAAATGGCATATAAATAACTGCACATAGTACATTGACATTGAAATAACTGGACACATAAGAAATGCATACAAAGAACATTAAAATTAATATTTCAACAATAAAAATTAGGACTGATAAAAAAAATTACATATTGAAAGCGTTTTTTTACACAAGTAAGATATTTTTTACTTTTTCCTGATATTTTATGTTATGTATTGAATCATTTAATTTGATTGAAAAGTATAGTGGCATGATTTTAAATGTTTAATTTGTTTAGTATATTGTTAAATTGAAGCAAAAAAGTTATTAAATCAGTATAGACCTAATTTTCTTCTTTAATAAACACCTATTTCTTATCAAATACAGTAGCACCTCTTTAATCCGAACTAACTGGGACCGGGGGTAGTTCGGCTAAGGAATGTTCGGATTACAGAACATATTGTTGCTTTTACATAACAATAGCTAAAACGTGGCTAAAATAGATCGTAATTGTTGCGGGAAAAGTGAAAAATGCTTTATAAAGTAAAATACAGTGTTTATTTAATACAGTAGTTATTTGCTAAAATCCTTTAATATAATTATAAATTCCAAATACTCTTAAAATGGCAACTGTAAGTGATGCAAACATAACTTGTTAAGTGATGCAATAATTATCAGAGTTCAAACATTTGTCAACAAGTATTTGATAACTAACTTTATTATTTAAACAGCAAATTTGGGGAAAGCTTTGTCAATGGAGTATTTCATTAATTGCTTTTAATTACTAAGCTGCACTCAAATACAATAAAACTTTTATAGCTATTGTCTTCATTCAAGCTTTTAACACTTCTTTTATCAAAAAGTGGCAAAACAACATTTATTAAAGTACAAATTTTGGACTAACATACTCGTACTTATTATTATGAAGGAGAAAAGTTATTATTGTTAGTATAGACCTAATTTTCTTAACAAATTATATATTGCTTTTGACTTTGAATATTAGTAAAAATATGTATTGACTTGTTCTTATAATAAATCATTGCACGTAACATTTTTGTATATAATTCATATCACTTTCTTTTTAAAATTTATGTTCTTTTAAAAGAAGATAGTTTGGCACTTAGGAAATGCTCTTGTTAACAGGACCTTGCAACTTATATTTAATATATTTATTTTAGTGTTCTTTGGCCAGAATTTCTAGGAATGTCCCTATAATAAAAACTCTATAAAACCAAGATTCTCTTTGAAAATTCTGCTGCATAGATTCTTCATAAATTTTGAACCAATAGTACCCTTATCATTAGTACTGGAGCCTACTACAATGATAATAGGTTAGGTTAGGGTAGGTTTACTAACTTCTAACGCCCAACGCGTTGGCCAGCAATGGCCATCCAGTACAGAGTAGCCATAACAATCACGGACCATTACATAGTGACTTCTGAATGGGAATAGACCATCTGCCTGGCCTACTATTGAAAGAAAGAAAATTGATAAGTTAATGCTAAATCAATTAATTACACAAAAAAATTGGAAAGTTGTCACTGACTGTCAGGACGCCGACCTTTCTGCAGACATTTTTACTCATATTAGTTAATGGCGTGTCTGAACCAATCAAACCACCTCATAAGCTAGCTAAACTCAAGCCGTGGATCAATTGAGGGCTTATTAAATCAATCAGGCGCAGAGATCAAATTAGTAAAAGAGTTATTAAGTAGCCTTTTAATATTAAACTATGTGAATATTATAAACGTTAGAGAAATATCCTTACATCATTAATTAAATCAGCCAAAATAATGTATTACAAAACCAAAATACAAGAATCTTCAATGAACCCTAAAATGCTATGGAGGCATATAGGAGATTTGACGGGTAAAAATAAAAAAGAATGTTCTTTCCCTTTCCAGCATTTTCTTTAACAAGGATTCTCTAATAGCAATAATGAAATAATTGATATCGCTAATAAGTTTAATAGCTATTATGTTAGGGTCGGAGAAGATCTGGCTAGTTGTTTATGACGAGCTGTTCAGGACTTAGGCACAATTTCACTCGGTCCCCATCATGGAGCAGAAGATGGTGGACTGTGTCAGCGAGATAAGAGGGGGCTCTGCCCAAGGAGTCGATGGAATAACCGCAGATATAGTTAAAGATAATTTAGAATATCTAAAGCACCCTCTATTACATGTAGTGAACTCCAGTCTAGAACAAGGTACCTTCCCAGACGTTTTCAATATTGCTAACGTTATTCCAATCAATAAGGGGGGTGAGAAGGATAAATTTTGTAACTATAGACCAATTTCATTGCTTAACATGTATCTAAAGTTATAGAGAAGTGTGTAAGCGAGCAATTGTCTAAATATTTATTTTAAAATAACTTAATAGCTGAAAATCAATTTGGTTTTAGAAGTGATGTTACATCTGAAGATGCTCTCTTTCATATTAACGATAAATTAGGCTACATAATAATTAGCAAAAATAAACACCCACTGATCGTATTTATTGATTTGGCAAAAGCATTTTATTCGCTGGATAGAAGTTTATTGCTTCGTAAACTGGAATGTCTAGGAGTCACAGGGGTTAGTTTAAACTTGTTTAAAACATACTTAGGAAGCAGCCAGCAGATAGTGTCTTTAGATGGTGTTCAAAGTGAATTGAAAGATATCACTCATAGATTCATCCAAGGCAGTACATTAGGTCCTCTACTATTCCTCATATATCAAAATAATATTAGTAAAATTCAATTAAGTAGTGGTCACATGTTTTTGTATGTGGATGATACTGCTTTTATCTTTGAGGGATCGACATGGACTGAGGCCTACCAGTTTCGACATGGACAGGCAATATGGTATCTTAGTTTGGGGAGGTACTCCAAATTCAATTATACATCCATTAGAAATAACACAAAAAAGTATTATGAAATCAGCCCTGGAAAAATCAGTTTACTTTCCCACTAACATGCTGTTTGAATTATTCACTGTCTTAGAAGTCCGCCAGTTGTTCAGAAAAGTTTTACTTCTATATAGCTTTAAAAGACAGTTTTATATGCTAAAAAAATCTAATCATACATACTCAACTAGACATCGTACCAACGTTGGCACAACTACTCAACATGTGACAAAAACTTTCAATGAAACAAATCCAAATTTTCTTATTCATATTTTTTATCAAAATATGCCAGAAAATTTAAGAATTTTAAATGTTAGCAATTTCATGTATAAGAAAAAAGTAGTAGATTGGCTGGTCAGTATTGGTACAGAGACCGCCTGCTCAATGATAACATATATCTATACCACATAATGGCGCTGTCTAATCAATGAACTTTTTCAAGTACGTTAATATTTCTTGTCTTGGTTATTTTTACATTATTTTTCTCTGTACCGTACTTGTTGTTGCTGTTACTATTATTGATTATATATTTTATCTATTTACTTTTATTTTGAACTATTCTCCTTTTTTTTGTTTTTTATTTTCCCCTTATACAGTATTGTGCGAATTAATGGAATCATAGGCTGTTTTAATGAAAAAACAGTTTATTTAGTAAAAAATTATATTTTGACAAAACTATAAAGGTAAACTTACATCATTCATTAGGAAATATGTCCCCCTTTGGCAGCAATTACTGCTTTTACCCGTTTTGGCATAGATTCTATGAGTTTCTGGCAGTTGTCAGATATCCTTTCATCTCGATACCAAACCTGAATGACCGCTTCTATCATTTTTAGTGGTACAGTCGATTTTTCGCAGTCTAGCTTTGCAAATGGCCCATAAATTTTCAATGGGGTTGAGGTCGGGCGAATTACCGGGCCAATCTAAAACATTAATCTTTGATTTGTGACAGGGAGCAGAGTCCTGTTGAAGAATCGCTCCTCCTTGGGGTTGACATTTTTGGAGTTGTTTGTCCAAACACTTTTCCAACATGGATTTGTATTTTTGGCTGTTCATCATGCCTTCAATTGGCAGCAAAGATCCAACCCCCATGTATGAAAAACATCCCCAAAACATTTTCTTGACTGGATGTTTTACGGTTTGATCAATATGAGATGGTGTAAGCTTTTCATTGTCAGACTTCCTGACGAATTTCGACCGCTGTCCCTGAACTATAAAGTGGGTTTCATCTGTAAATAGGACTTTTTTCCAGTCGCCTACAGTCCAATTAGAGTATTTTTTGGCCCACAGTAGCCTTTGTTTCTTCATTCGTTCAGTTAGAAGCTGTTTTTTCTGTGGACGAATTGCCCTTCTACCACTCTCCAAAAGTCTTTTACGAACAGTTGAGTCATGAATCACTATACCTGATGCTGCTAGATCTTGCTGTAGGTCTTGGCTTGATTTTCATGGGTCCAATTTGCTCTTTCGAAGTAAAAATCTATCATCTGCTGGTGTTGTTTTTCTCTTTCTTCCACATTTTCCTAACCTTTTCACATCCACTGATCCCGTTTCTCGTTTACGCTTCACAATTTTGCTTACTACCCCCTGACTCACTCCACACGTTCTAGCAATCTCTCTTTGTGACATAGTAGTGTGTTCACTCAACGTGACAATCTTTTCACGCTTCCTATGCGTAATATCCATGTTGGAATAAAACTAAAACAAACTCACTAGTTACCAAAAACAACACAAAATAGTACAAAAAACCCAAAAACAACACAAGCTTGGTAAGAAATGACTTAAAACACACTCAAACTAAAGGCAGAGAAAAGTAAGGTTATGTTTTCAATGCTTGGTCAGCTGTCAACTGTGTAGGTAGTGTTGCCAACTGTGAATATTGAAAAATTTCACAGTGATTCCATTAATTCGCACAATACTGTACAACTATTTCAATATATTTACTAGGATGATTAGGAGTGTGTGTGTTGGTATATGCGTGCGTGTGTATGTGTTATGCGGTAACCTGTGCATTAAGCGGTATATTGACACCTCCTATTTTTAAATTTGTATTCTTTATTTTCCTCCACTTGATAGGGTTATACTTTATTTAATAACTTTTTACATATGAACTTTTTTCTATTCGTCCTTTGAGCTATAAGTATGTATATTTTATTCCACTATAACACGTTGTTTTGTATAAGTTATATACGTACAATTATTTTGTAATATGTTCACTATAAATTATTGTATTTTTTCTTCAATTTTAGTTTCTTGTAATTTTTTACATACAGTGTTTAAGTTATTCAAAAGTCTCTGTGAGACTGTAGAACTCGAGTTCCCACGCATAGGTTCATTACCCATGTGGGGAGCTTTTCCATGTTTAAAAATGTAAGTGAATTGTATTTTTGGAAATAAATAAACAATTATTATTATTAGTGATGATGCTGTAAAGGCAGTGCTCAAGTTGATAATAAATACATAAAGTACTGTTAAGGCCAAAATTAAAATTTTTTTGGTGATAATGTAACTTGATAAATCATTGTAATTTTGTGAGAACACCAATATTATGGGCATCACACACTCTTTTGATTCTCCAGCCTCTAATTTCCTAAAATGATAGTGATGGATTAGTTTTAGGACAGAAAAAACTACCTATGTTTAAAATGTTCAGTGGCATGTGGTTACTTACAGCTGAATCAATAATTAAAATAAAATATATTTTATCCTTTTTCAAATGTAAAGTGTAAAGTACTTTCTTGTAAAAATTATAAATAAATGTATCTCTATTTACTTAATTGTACGATACATTTTACTAAATTTTTGTTGAGTTACATGACATATTTACTACTAGGATACACTTATAGATGCCACAAAATAAGAGAATACATGATTGAAGAGCCAAATGATATCTTTTATCTGTATAAATAAAATGCCTCTTTGCGTCTTGTACCCAAAAGAGCTATGTTGCACAGCACTAAAAGACATGGTAGATGGGTTGCAATGAGGCAGCCGCTGATAGCCCTCATCACCTTATGTAGTTGTACATCAACCTCTTGAACATGTGTTCTGTTAAGCCACATGGGAGCACAATATTCAGCAGTGGAATAAATCAGAGACAAAGCTGTAGAATGCAGAACTTGTGCGTTAGCTCACTATGATAACCCAGCAAGTTGCTGTATGATGTTAGTTCTGGTTCTCACTTTAGCTGCTGTTTTTTTGTAGATCACTTTTAAAACAGAGAGACCGACCTAAACTGACACTGGTGGATGCTCATTGTGTTTCAGCCTTACATCATTGAAAAAGATGTTCAATTTTTTATTAGCTCAGGTGAAAGTAGGTTTCTTCTCTCTTTGTTGGATTGTGTCCAGGTTCTAAAATAATTATTGAGGGTGGCTAGATCAAGTGTAAATGTTCTTTCTGTTTTTGATATGTTTTCGTGCTGAGTTGTGAGAGCAGTATCATCTGCATACATGAATTTTCTGGACTGTGTAGCAGAAATGTCAGCAGTGTATACATTGAACAAAAGAAGAGCAAGAACCTTACGGTAGTCTATCATTCAGGTGCCTATAAGAACTCTCTCTGCGACCCAGGCAAAGCCTGTTGCTAAGGTGGAATTCAGAAATCGCAATAATGGAGAATATGGAATTAAGTTATAAAATTTAAGTTACAGGCCTTTTCTCCAGACTGTGTCATAGGCTGCCGAAAGATCTCAAAATGCTGCTGATGTTTTTTTCTTTTCAAACCCATCCTCAATTAAAGAAGTAAAAGAAAGTACCTGGTCATTAATTTCAACCAGATCTGAAACCAGCTTGTTCAACAGGGCTGAGAATAGGTGATATTCTGTTGTATATCAGCCTCTCCAGCAACTTGTATCAGACATTCAATTGAGGTATGGGGCGGTAGTATTTAGCTCATTCTGGTTCTTTACCTGGCTACAAAAACAGCTATTATTTTAAACCTTTTATTTTTTTAATCTTTGGGCACATCAGCACTTGCCAATATGGCATTGAAGACTGTTAGTGGCTAATGTTTTACTTTTGTACCAATATGTTTTAGAAATTCTAGAATTTGTCATTCATTCCGGCTGCCTTCCTAACTGGTAGAACAGTGACTGCCTCATTTAACTTTTTGAGAATGAAGGATCTAACGTTGCATGTGGGCTTCTCTTGCTCTTATTCAGTTCGTATACAACCTTTTTGTCAGAAGGTTGATAGGATAACTTAGATAAGCCGACAATGCGTTTTGCTTATGTCCAAAGGTCTCAGGTGCAGCCCATTGCTACATCCAAGGGGCTTACTGGTAGAGAGTTTTAAAAGAAAGGCCTGACTGCTTCTGTGGGTAAAATTTAAGTTTTCTATTGCATTTACCCACTTCTCTCTTCGGCATTATCAAGAGAGTGCAGCAAGTAACAGCTTTGTCAGCGCTTTCTGTGTTCATAAACTGCTTGTATATATCCTGACATGCTCGGTTCCATCGTGGTATGTATTCTTTTCTGAAGCCCCTAGAGATACACTAATTGGCAGAGGAAACGACAAAATTAGTAAAACGATAATAATTCTTTATTATAGGTGGAATTAACCTGATGTCATCTTCATGTAAAGGACTCCCAGTCAGCTTTGTTAAAGTTCCATCTAGGCCAGAGAAAAGACAGCGGGAACCTGAGTTGCTACAGATATCAGAACAGGCTTGTGTTGTGAATGGGGGAAGGCACTTAGAACACTCTTCCTTATATTTAGGGATATTAGAGATCGTGCACATGATCAGGAGCATAAATCCGGGGAATAACCCCTAAATCAATGAGCTGAGAGGAAAGTTCTTGTATCTTTAGAATCAAATACAATGAATAAGTTGCTGTTTTCAGCCCAGTTTGTTAAGCTTCTACCATTATCACCGTCTGACGAGTAACCTTGGCTGTGATGACTATTGAAGTTTCCAACATTCAGGTCAGGGACATGCCTTTGGCCAGAGGCAAGAAAGAATAATGCTTCTGAGAATTAATAAGTGTCAAGATTTTACCTCACCATTGAACCCAGAGGGACATATAAACACTCTTATCAGCCGCTTGCTCAGCATTAAAACTGGCATGTTGCTATACCTTTTTTTGACATAACTGAAATAATTTGTCAATTTGGTATAACGAAGCATTATATAATCAGTATTTATCATAACAATACATTTAAATTTATCTTCTAGTGATGCTAATTGCTTTAAAAGTCTAATTTAAATAACATACAAAATAGAATGAGATAAACTTTTATATGAATTTATTTTGAACGAGAGCAAACATTTCTAAAACAAATTGCTGATACTGTACTAGCATATTAAATAAGATTAAAATAAAGAATTCCCTCTATTTACCAAAAATATTCCATAAACCAGTCTTCTACTACGTGTGCTTATGTCACTAACCGTTTAGACAAAATCTTTGGTTATAAGTAGCATAAAATATTAAATTCAATTGTAGTATGTATTAAAAAAGTGTTTTACAGAAACATGTTCAAAAAATAAAATTAACTATATATATTGTAACTATTTGTAGTAAAAAACATAAAACAACAAATGTTGTTGATTAATTGGATTCCATCATCAAATAAATGACAAAACAAGTAGTAGATTTACTTGTGCAATACTGTTTGAAATATTGTCAATTATATTTTTAGTAGGGCCTAAGTAAATTTAATTCATGATATAGCAAGTTTGTTTCAGAAAGGATATTTATTATTTGAGCTTTGGAAACTATTTATTTTGATGATGGTAATAGCAGGTAGATTGCCACAATTCAAGTACTAGATTTATGGCCCTCTTAGGCACTTGTTGCAACTTAAGCATCTCTACGGTCTCTAGGTAATAATTGTAGCAAGTCAAGCACACCCACCCTCTCTACAACAGACAAATTGATGAGCCCTCTCCCACCTACCTTACGGCATACAACTTGATAGACCTTATTACAGAGATTTGATTGTTGTAAATTCTAGGGGAGGTGACTTAAATTTTGACTGTTGGTCTGTTTTATATGGATTTTGAATATGATTTGTTTTCTTGCAACGTACATTATAAATCTGTAAACTATTTATCAACAAACACATTTTCAATCTACACAACACAATTTATATGAAAGGACCACGTTTTTATGTGTCTACCACGTAAAGCCACCATATTAACTATTTCTAAAAGTGATATTAAATTTACAAATTAATGATTTAAGATCAAATACAAACATAGCGTCTAAAAATCCGAAGAAGTTTCCACCATCTGAATACAGACATTATTTTTCTTGGGTAAAACAATAGTTTACTTTGCTATAATGTTGATATAGACTCTTTTCTATACAACATCCTGATGTAAGTCAAATGGATTAAATAAACCAGTTTCACTACTCAACAGGAAAACTATTTCAATATTGGTACATAGAAAATCACTTACTGTCAGCGCAGAAACTATGTGTACCTGAGTTTAAATGTTGTTTACTAAGAAACTAAGAGACCTATTAAAACTCTAATCACACCATCGTTTCTCTCATTTAACTGTACGTTATGACATATGCATTTTATATTTGTATTATAAGTTTAAATAATTTGTATCCTAGTTAGAACAAAATAGGATTTTGTACTATTTTTCACTGTAAATCAACTATAAACTTTTATTTCTCAAAAACTCACTGATTTATTGTATTCATATTTTAATATATGGTTGATATGAATATTTGTTGATATAATATAAGTTTTATATATTTCAGAATCTTAACCTTTCAAGGAAAGAGGCTCTTATAAATTTCCTGAAACAGCGTTTTCTTGCTTGTAGAGGTAATAAAATGAATTATTTGGTCTATTTGTGATCCTTATGAAATGTATAGTTATGATACATCACTTTTATATACTTGAGTAAATTCAGTGATTTTAATTTAACTGTAAACAATTAAAATTGATACATTATAGGTGATTTTAAATCACTGCATTTACTTACGCATATAAAAGTAATGTAAAATTAGTGTTACAATTACAGTACAAGTATCAAAATTTAAGCTATATATATATCATAAGGTGACGAAGTAATTGATTTACGACCTCTAGTAGAAGCCAAGAAAACGTTGTTTCAGGAAATTGACAAGAATTTTTTTTTCTTGAAATATTAAAATTCTGAAATTTATGAAACTTAAAGATGACAATCCTGTCAACCTTCTATTAAAAGGTAAATGTGATACATTTACAAGTTTTTGAGTAATAATTGTGTAAAGTTGTTGAAAAGTAGATAAAGTTCTACTACATGTTTTGTTCCAACTAGGATAAAAAAGCTTAAAACCTATAATAAAATCTAAACACTTATATTTACAACATAAGATTAAATGGGAAAAACAATGGTGTGATTGGATTTTCCCAGGTATCTTTAGTTCCTTAGTAAAGAACCTTCAAACTCGGGTACACATAATTTCTGCAATAACAGTAGTCCATGTTTTAGAGACAATATTTGTGTATGCTTAACATATTCAATAAGGAATATCAGATAAAAGTTATTTAATGCAATGCACATGAAGCAGTTTAACATCCTTGACTTTATAAGTTTTCCTACGCATACTACCTCTTATTTGCTGCATTAAGCCTGTTTTGAATTTAAGTGCCTTCCACATCTTGTCTTAAAGTAATACTCCCATAATTTGTTCATTTGATGTTCATTTGAAAACTTGCTACACTTGTTGCTTCAATACCGAACAAGGTAGCAAAGTTCTGTTTAAGGGGACCTATATTACTTATTAGGGGAACCAACAAGAAAATATTTCTAAAAATGGGTTGCTACTCTTAACCCTCAACCAAACTCAAATTGCAACCTATACCTTGTAGTGCCTAAAATGAAAGCCCAAATGTAGGGTTTTGGTACTCAACATTTTGAAAATCACAACCAAACCGATTCAAAATGCTCAATGCTACTAATGTCATGACATTTCAGAAAATAACACAGGTTGTTGTTTAACTGACAATTTCCTCAGTTTTAATTTGAAATAAATATGGATAAAATTACTGTCTCATCTGCCATTGAAAACCCTAGTAAATAATTGCGAAGGTGTGAAACTAACACTGTTTCAACTATAGCTTGACAACCAGTGCACCAATTTCAAAACGTTTAATGCAAAATTACTGTGCATTACAACAAGTGGTCACAAACCATATCATCCTACTTGAAAATTTGTAGTTGGGCAGTATTTTTTATAGATAAGAGTGGAAAATGCAAACATTGTGGTATCTCTCCCCACTTGGTGAGGCCCATTTCGGAATGAAATACCTTGCTCTTTAGGGAATTTTCATTTCTTTTTGGCACTCAGCCCTATACTGCAGACCGGGCGTGGATGATTAAAGATCCTTTTTGTGGCTACAACTATCTATCCCCTCTCTGAGTTCAAGTTTCAGATTTCTTAAGCCATAGTGTGTCAGAGGATTCTACTGATATTTTTTGTGCTCTTTTGAAGAAGGAGTTTAATATTTTTCCTTCTGAGACCAAGATTTTCAAAAAGAAATAAAGTGACTTGACAATCAGGCACCTAACACTAACTTCAACAGCATATAATTAATTGGCACTTCTAGCTTTTCATCCTTATGTTGGCACAAAGATCAGAATACTTAATAAGTTTATATTAATGCTGTCAAGGAATATTTGTATCACATGGTAAAGTTAATGCAAAGAGCAATTAGACCATACTCTTAAGTTTAGGTGAAGAGAAGTAACTGCAAGATCTGTAAGAAAATCGTAATGTCGGAAAATCATGTCATTATTACACATTTAATACTGCATTCCAAATCAGAATTCTAAAATTACACTTAAAAATCATAGTAGCTCTTTTGTAATAGATCATAATAAACTCATAATAATAGAATTTTAATTAGCATATGACGTGTTGGTAGAAAAGCAATACAATTGAATGTCACATAACAAAAACTTATCATATGTATAGTATTTATGATGATCAATTTTAGTATACCATGCTTACCATCCTCAGACCATAGGTATTCAGAAAAGAATGAATCTGAAGCGAGAAAATAAATGGATTTTCTTTGTAAACTCCTCTGGTCTGGGGATGGTAAGAGTGGTTTACCGATATTGATCACCATAATGTCTGAGTACTGTATTTTGTACTTGTATTTAGTGAAATTAGTGTTGTGTGGAGTTTATTTGTGCTTTAGTATTAAAATGTTCAATGCCTTCTCAGTGCTATATTTGTTGACAATTATTGATTTGTCAACTTAAGGTGAGTTTGCTGATGTCCTATACAGGGCCGGCGCTAGAGGTTACGGCGCCCTAGGCGAAAAATTTTTTATTTCGCCCCTATTTATATTTATAGTGATAAAAAACTACCTCATCCCAGCTCCCCTTTAAAACCCGTACACTAAACCAACGACCCAAACATCTTATCTGATTTTGTGGACCCCTATTGTACTCCGAACACATTCATAATGGTCCCTGCTCTTAAACCCAAACCAGTGACAACTTAGTTACACGTCACATACACATACAGTATTAATTTTATTTGGGGTGTACCTTTTTTTATTTTACGTTAAAGAAAAACAGTGAAAATTATATCAAACACAACTCAATTTGGCATTCTGTTTTAAAATAAGCTTTTTAAGTAAGCTTTTTAAGTAAGCTTTTAATTGATATAATCCTGTATAAGAGAATGTCCATAAAATTTTGACTGCTAAGCACGGGATCAAAGAATGTGGGTACTTTGATGACAAAAATGAAGACCTTACTAGTCAGTGCATGTTTAAATGTCTGTGTTTTTCAAAATATTTCTTCAGAATTCTATTTAATATGTAACACGTATTTTTGCACATATTTGATTGCTAACTTCACCAAAATTTGAAAATTTAGGCTGAAAACAAACTACAATAATAATGATTAATTAACACTTTATTTAATCATAACAGTGAAAAGTTACAGCAAAAATTTATAAACATTAATAAATGAACACAATTAAAACTTTTGTTTTCTTGCTTTTTTCTTTGCAAACGATGACACCAAGTCACCAAGGTTAATGCTTCGTGCAACTTCTCACAGTGCTAACTACACCACTACTCACAGTCACACTCAAGGACGTCATTTTGTAATTCCCACCAACAATACATTGCGTCAATTAAAACTCAACTTCTTTGTTTTACTTTTATCGTCAACAAATTTGCAGTAAATTATTTTACCCCAAAAAGTTTTCCTTTAAAACTGGTTTTTCCGTTTTTTTCTCTGGCGCCCCTGGAGTGTCGGCGCCCTAGGCAGTCGCCTAGTTCGCCTATAGGGTCGCGCCGGCCCTGGTCCTATATCTTCAATATACTAATTCCTGGCCCTTTAACCTAACCTAAAATGAGTATGAAACTAAAATGTTATGGCTTTGATAATATTTCATTTTAGATTTTTCATTATATCAACAGTTATGCAAATAAAAGGTTTATATTAATAGGGAACAGTCAAGACGTTTTTGGTTGAATGTGTTCTGTCACAAGGATCTGTTTTTATTCTTGAGCTTTTTTTAACATGAGCAAGACTTTTGACAGTATTGGTAGATCACAAAGACTGAATATGAAATTAAAATGTTATGGCTTTGATAGCATTTCATTTTAGTTTGTTTCATTATATATACAGGTATGCAAACAAAAGGTTTATATTAATAGGGAACAGTCACAGAAGTTTTTGGTTGAATGTGTTGTATTTCAAGGATCTATTTTTGGCCCTCTAGTTTTACTTTCAAACATAAGTAAACTTGCTTTTCTATTAAAAAGTCTAATATATTTGTGTTGAAGCCATTCCTTTTATTAATACTCCAAAATACTTTAAAACTTAGCCAAGAATATCAATAAAAAGCTTCAGTTTCATTAAATCCCATGTTTTTTATAACGGTTAAACTATGGGTATTTTTTTACCTTAAGACAAATTCAGTCTGATTCTAAGTTTTTAGACTTGGCAAAATTACATATTCGTTGCTATTGACATCTAACTAACTGGAGATCTTGTTTAGATATTATCTATAATGAGTTGACATGAGTTTTGTATTTATGGAGAGGTTGCAATTTTGAGAAGTAGACAATTATGTTAAAATGTTCATATTTTAGTCATTACCTTGTTTTGTATTAAATAATATCTTATCCTTTACATATATTATAGCATATGGTTTGTCAGCTACCATTTATTACCTTCATAAAATAAAAAAGCTGTAATATATATTTGGAGCAAGTTCCAAAAGTATGTTATTTATTAATAAAAACATATAGTGATCTCTGTCACAAGGCTAAAACCAATCTATAAAGCCATTTAAGACTTGCCTCACTGATCCTATTTATGCTGGCTAATACCTCAGTAAAAAATTACAGGAGACACTGCAAATATCTGATCCATTGTTCGGATAGACTCCAAGCAATCATATGACTGATCTAGAGTCAATCCCCTTATAAATTTCCAGTATTTCCACCTGCCCACTACACTTCAGAAGCGACTCAAGAGTGTTCATTTCCATCAAAGGATATTTATCTACCTGTAGGGGGTTAACAAATCAATAATAAAGAACTGAGTTCATCCATCAAAACTGTTGGGGGGTGATGTTGTTCGTTCCCAAAGCAAACCTTTAAAAGCACAGTTTTAGGGGCAATTGAATGGGTTTATGATGAACCTGAATCCATAAAAATATATTGTTTATTATTTTTAGTCAATAATAAAAACGTGTTAAACATAGTATATATTTAAATATTATTCTTTTTACGTTAAATGGATATTTGGAGCCAATTGAAAAATACACATTAGTTAAACCACATCTATTAATTTAATTATGATCATGTTATTTACTAACCTGATTAAGGTTGATAAGTTGGGATTTTTTATCAGGAAGGCAATCATTACAGACCAAATTATTTTTGTGAACTTGTAAAATATTTGTTCTAAGGTGGGGAATTTAATTGT
The DNA here is from genome assembly GCA_035578905.1 of Stictocephala bisonia. NCBI lineage: Eukaryota > Metazoa > Arthropoda > Insecta > Hemiptera > Membracidae > Stictocephala > Stictocephala bisonia. Next base: position 157,169 of record JAQJVL010000996.1, on the reverse strand, counting down.
TTTTCTGTTTACTTCAGCCAGCCTAGAATCATATCGACTCACCTAATAGAAAAATGATCACAAGTGATTAGGAAGTCTCATACTCCATCCCTTAATCACAATCGTAATAAATAATTCATTCTGTCGACTGCAAATTCCATTGCGATTTGCTCTGGCATCTGATAGTACTATCATTGATTTTACTATATAAAGAGATACTCCATCCATATGGGAGAGTTGTGGCGAGGCCCCAAAACTGTTTTGAGGCCCCACGCTGCGCTGCGCATAGCCCTATTTCCTCTCTCTCTCTCTCTCTCTCTCTCTCGCACGCTCTTCTGTCTCTCTCTCTCACTTCCCTCCTCTTAACCCATTCTCCAGACAGCCGCCCGCCCTCTTCTTCCTCAGGTCCCACACACAAACAAGGACCTGCTTAGATAATTGTTTCCGTTATTCCATATTGCCAACGTTTATCCGGGTTCTCTGTTTTTATATTTGCTTGCATCTCTTTCGAATAATAAAGAATACTGTGTTGATACTATTACAGTAAAACTCAGTGTGACATTCATATTGAATAAAGAAATATTTACAACTGAATAAATTAACAACTAGAACAATTTAGAACTACCACCATTTTTCTTGCTACTTCTAAATATACAATTACTTAAAATATCAATAAACTTACAATACGCAGTATTTACATCATTTTAGATAATGCATAATGTTTTAACTAAACATCTGTAACATACTGTTATTTACATTGACAAAATAACAAAAATATGTCCTCTAACATTTTTCATATTCACAAACCCCTAAGGCCTAAATAAAAGATCGCGATTCCTTTCCGTGCAAGACAAACCACAGAACGGATGAACGGAATAATATCCCACTTTGACTCTCTTATCAAGGCCAATCGGCGACAGTAGACAGCTGGAGGGGCGACAGTACTTCCGCTCGTCTTATGAGAAAGAAGAGAGAGAGAGAGAATGGGGGAATGAGAGGGAGTGATTAGTTTCCTTTACTGCTCCCAGGTTGTGCAACCGAACAGTCGAAACTGGAGGCAATTTCGACCTCTTTAACTTGATTGACGACAGGTTGCAGCACGGTCGCTCCCATATTCCGTGCCTCAAAATTTAACATTGGATGGTATCTATCTTCTATGTATAGTAAAATCAATGGTAGCCTACTATCATCTGCGGGGCGCGGTCAATTCATGACCCGAGCAGAGCCGAAAGTATACGAACTTGTACGAAGTAAAACAAGTTCATTAATTTTTTATAGAGATTGAATTTTAAAATATCGTTAAAATAATACGCACGGCCATGCCTATTTTTATGATAGTGAAACATGGGGTTTTATGAAATTGTAACTCAGTATTCAAATTAAATATTTGATTTTTCCGCAATGTTATAATAGGACCATTATAAAGCTAACACTGTAAAACTATTGCAAACAGAATATTTAATTTACAATAAATTACACTTAAATATAAAATTCAGTTAAACCACGGATTCAATCCATCCATAATAGCAAACTCAACAGCTAAAAGTAGATTCATGATTAATTGTATTTTATAAATATAACATTACTCATGTTAATTAAAATATCTATGCAATGCTTGTAGGTGTACAAATATCGCTTATTGTTTTTCTTCATGACTAAAAAAATTGTGTAGTAAATCATTTGTTATCTTTTTTATATACGATCAGTTTATACTTTTTTTACGTAATATAGGTTTTTTGTACAACATATACTACATAACTAGATATCGTAAAACTAGTTGATATAATTTTCACGCAAATAAAATGACACTTTTAAAATATTTCTCAGTAAAAAATAAATAAATTAAAATTGATATGTCAGAATAATTGTGGCAATTTCATAGACAATTTCTACATAATAATTAATTTTAGGTTATGTCAACGCAACGAAGTTTGACTTCGTGAAAGTTCGTTTCGTTCCGACTCGGTTCGTGTCTCTAGGTGGTGGCGCCGCACAGAGGAGAATGCTACAATTAGACCTAGACGTCTGTTGCAGTGGCAGTGTTTGTCGAGAGAAGGTGCGCTGTTGAAGTGTTCATTGTTAATCAGTGTTCAATGCAGTTCCTTTTATTGCTCCACGCGTATTGGCGTCATGCCATTGTTGTACCTGAGACGTACTCACTGTGAGCCTCTTGGCGAGTGAACAACTACTCTGGATTTTTTAATGTGTTCCAGCTTAAAGACTGGTATCACCACAATTAAATATGTCAAAAATAAATCAAGATAGTTTCTGCAATTCCAGTTTTTGGGTGAGTTAGGACAAATGTTTATGATATTTTTAATAACGCTTATAACGGATAAGTTCCTTTTATATGTAATTATTAAACTAATAACAAATTTAATGATGTTACCTTCCTTATTTTAATCCACTCGCTTTCTTATTTTATTGAAATATAAACTACCTAGTTTAAGCCTACTGAATAGGCGTTTAATTTAAAAAAAAATCAGGCTTATTGTCCCAAAAATAGTAAATTTAATTTTATAAAAGATTTAAAAATATATTATCGACTGAACAAATATGTAAAATAAGGCTATATAATTCAGAACATTTTTAACCTTAAATCTAATACGATCAATGTACATGTTTTGTACGTTTAAAAATATTTCATGTTAGTAATAATTTCGTTATTATGATTATTAAATAATTCAATTTTTACGTTATTTCATAATCAGACTCACAAATCGTTCACATACTTAGTGCAAATATTCGATTATGAATTTCATGTAATGGGTACTTGAGTTATTTCCTTTATTCCCTTGGGAGACGTAGGGCCGCAACAAGTCATCCACCTGACACGATTCTGAGCCATTTGCTTAATATTTCCCCAGTTCTTGCCTTCTATTTTTATTTCTTTTTCCACAGTTCTTCTCCACGTAACTCTTGGTCTTCTACGTCTTTTTCTTCCTAGTGGGTTCCAATCAAGGGCATGTTTACTGTTGTTATCTTGTGCTCTTCGGATAGTGTGTCCAATCCAGTTGAATTTTCTTGTTTTTTAGTGTCGCTGCTACTGGATCTTGCCCATATATTCTCCATAACTCTTAATTTCTGATAGTTTCTGGCCAGAAGATCTTCAGGATTCTTCTGAGGCTGTTGTTAATAATAATGTCTGAAGTTTGTGAGTTACAGACTCTGTTCTTCCAGGACTGGTATCCGTACAGCAGCACAAATTTGACGTTACTCTAAAATATTATTAACTTGGTTTTTCTTCTTAGTTCCTGAGATCTCCATATTGGTCCAAGTTGTGCAAAGGGCCCTTTTGCCTTTCTTATCCTTTCTGTTAAACTCTCATCTGTCCCACCTATTTTGGAAACCACACTGACAAGGTAACAGATCTGTTCAATCGTCCTATCGTTGACTTTTAATTGATCTTGGTTGTTCGTGGTTTAGCATCATTTCCTTTGTCTTTTCATTATTAACTTTCAGGCCTACTTTGCTTCCTTCCAAGATGAGCTCATCTACCTTTCCTTGCATATCTGTTAGTTTATGAGACATTAGGCATACTTCATCGGTAAAATCGATATCTTCTATAACCTTTCGTTTAATCCCAACTGCAATCCTCTTGGTCTATTGGCTACTGTCCTCATATAGCACCATCAAGAGTATTACAGGAGATAGTTATCCACTGTACGTGTCTGGGTGGGTGGGAGAGTCATACCCACTGTACGTGTCTGGGTGGATGAGAGGAGGGTCATCACAACTGTATTTGTCTAACCGAGCAATACACATTTCTTTGGGTATTATCGATACGTCTTTTATTAACGCCAATTAAGTTTATATTCGCTTCCTAATTAAATTTATTACGAGTAATAAAGTTGGGTGTTTAAACTGAAGAGGTCATAGTTGTACAAACCAGTTTTCCCATTAAAGAATCAGGAATTTATTAACTGTTGGCTATATACAGGAATTAGTATCGCCTATGTAAATATTCACCATTTGAATTAACTTATAACAATATTAATACACATCTATAATTCTAAATATATATATACAAATGGGTAAAATAACTAAAATAATACGGTATATAATGGATTTTATACATCTTATATGTATAAAAAAGATACATCAATATGGAATATTTCTGTTTTATCTTAACAGATACCTTTAAAATAGTGATATTTAGAAACATAAATCCATGTAAAAAAACCCCACTTAAACAAATAATCATGGATCGTGCTTAAAAGCTGATTGATGAGGGAAAGGACAATATTGGAACTATTAGGCCTACTACTGACACTTAGACAATAGAATTATAGTATCTACTAGCTGTACCCGCCCGCTTCGCCGGTCATAATATTGAGTTTGATTTAGAACCTATTAGGTGAAAGAATTCGAGCATTTTTGCTTCTTCTACCAATATTAGATTTTTTAGGAGGCATGTCATAAAAAGTAAACTGCAAAACAAATAATTATTTATTTTTTATTTTCACGTTTCACCACTTGTTTTAATTACCGAGGAAAAAAGGTTAACACCAAATACAGATCACCCGATCAAGTAAAAGTAGTGTGTGCTACACTCTCAAGGTGAAATGTAGAACTACAATAAATCAAAACATATACAGTACTGTTGTTGTGAGAACTTCAATCTGCTTATGGCATGTGAAACAATTCAGATTCTCCATTTGAATAACATGGGATCTTTAGGAGCCCGTGGGACGGGATCCTGTGGACGGATGTGCATCAAACTTCACAGAAACCATCTCGGGAGTATACAGGACAACATCCTGAAGTTTCATGGCGATCGGTTGGATGGTTTGGCAGCGCATAAACTTCAAATATACAAACATCCTCTTTTATAAATATAGAAGTAGAGAGTTAGTTCGGTAAATTAGTAAAAGAATGTTTTTTTCATCTGATTTTTTCACGTCCCGTGTTATAACTCATTGATAAATAAGTAAATATTAATATAAATATAAATATGTACTGCGTATATTTACTAAAAAATATTATTTACAGGAATGTGTTGTTAAAAATAATAGTTGTTTCATTTTATAAAAATGAAAAAAGAAAATAACAATATATTATGTAAACGAATTTCGAAAATTAAACTTATTCTTCTTAATAAGTCACAAATGATGATTTGAAAATTAATTTTAGTTTTTTATCATGAAGTGTACTTTCATTTCGATTATCCTTTATCATTATTTCATCATTGTTATGTATTTTAAGATAGTCTACTCTCAAAAACCCCAAACCCTAGATGATCATTCAAAGCAACTACACTTGGCTTATGATGGAACATGAAATGCATATTTACTATAAATATATGTTGAAACGTACAAATCAGGCAATAACCTCAATGCGGATATAGGATTAATGTCTATATTATTTATGCACATAAACCAGCTAGTCACAGGAGCATATTTTCAGCACTGACATTTATTTTCAATTATGAAGTCTAGGTAGGTCAAGAAATGCTTGAAATGCTCTGTTCCCGTTAACAATTTTTTGAAATAAATATATAAAATCAATCTTGTATATAAATGCAATATTCTGTAAAAATGTCAAAGTGAATCTGTTCACTACTTTTTGCGTTTTGTGTACAGAAACATACGAACGTTTATATATATATATATTATATATATTTATTTATTTAAAAGTATACATAACTTTGTTTCATTATAGTGAATATTTATACACATGCGTTGCTGTATTATTTTTACCAAAATTAAGACCAAGGGCTACGCTCTGTAGGAAACCACACGATTTTATATCTTTCAAAATGCAGTTACCACCCAAGGATGAAGGAATTACAGCACCACCACATATATTTGTAATCAGTATTAGATATATTGTTCCCAGTATCCCATAATCCCGGAACATACAGCTCGGAACTGCACCAATAGGCCTACTCAATTTTCACCATAAAATCGAATTTCAAAAAGGAAAATAGTTTCAAATTGGAAAAAGTTTCCTCTTGTTTTACGATCATTCTAGCGGGTGAAGGTGTATTTTAACTAGTATAATACACGATAGAATAGGCCTACTTATTTCCTGCAATGACTGATTGATTGAAAAAAGAATTCTACTCCCTTGTACCATGTAGTCAATGTTGAGTCCTGTATAAATATAGTAATGATTTTTATACCATATACAAATACCATAACTCATGTTATATCGAGGTCATAACCCTTCCAACGCCTTGATGGATATATCAGTCTCACTAAAATTTGCTCGAAACGCCTTTACTGATATATACGTCATCTCGGATTCAGCATAAAAACAGCTTGAGGTGGTTCTCTTATGTTTTTTCAAAACTAAACATAACATTGCAGCAATTCTGAGATGACGTATATATCAGTTAAGGCGTTTCGAGCAAATTTTAGTGAAACTGATATATCCGTTAAGGCAACGATCTGTTATCGGACTGTGCTACCTGTTTATTGGTTTCTATGCTATGATTTTTAAAATTTAGAACATGGTTTTGGAATATTTAGATAGTCAACATTATTTTTTTGTTTTTAAATTTATTTTTATTCTAAAGGCTTAATAAAAAGTCTCGTATATCGTTGCATAAAAAATGACTCTAAAGCTTACAACATATATTTGGCGAGATTTGAACATTGTTATAAAAATAACACTCGCGCGCGCACACACGCACAAAATATGTGCTATTATAAGATAAAATAAAGCTGAGAACAGATTAGCGAGAAATTACACGAGTTTTCTGTCGGACAGTGCAAGTCTGCTGACACGCGAGGAGTGTGACTCAAGGTCAGAATAGATAATGAATGTACCTTGATGTCTACAGATCTGCAGTGAAACGTCAGCTATTGAATGAGTGCGTTTTGACTTTTTCTCTTTAAAATTTTGATTTTGAATTTTAATAATAGCTTAAATCGTTGTTCAAAAATATTTATTTGTCAATTGAAACTACACTAATCAATGTGTATTATGTGTATTTATTCACAAAAGCTTTTGTGAATCCCTCTGGTCTGAGGAAGGTGAGCGTGGTTCACCGAAATCGATCACCATAATATTCGTGCATTTTGCACTTGTATTGTAATATATTTGTACATTTGTGCTTATATTGTAATAAATTTGTGTTTTGTGACGTTTACTTGTACTGTATATTTACCAACACGTATTATGCTAATTAAAAAACAATAAAAATAATTACAATTATAACAGTTTTGTTTTTAAATACAGTAATTGCAACTGAATAAAAGTAACAATAACTATTATAATAAAAAAAAAACTATTTTAAAGTAAATAATATTAATAACCATAGTGAAATGATATATGTAGTTACAAGTATAAAATAAATTAACAGACTTAGAAATAAAATAAGATTATGAAATTCCACTTACACCCTCACACACGCTCTCTTCAACTGGATCACACGCTCATTCACACATTTATTAACTTAATAGTAAATCATAAAACTAAAAGAAAAAAACTTACAAACCATATTCATACGTATCCTCCAGATGCTTGCCAAACACTACCGGTTATCATCGGACCCGCAGAAGAAAGGCTTTTACCTCCGCCCTGAAGCGATAACAGTTATCAATGTTCCTCATACCATCTGGAACGGAATTCCACAGACGGCAAGAATTTACGGTAAACGATTTATTAAATATTGAAGTTCTATGAGTAGGAATACAAAGAAGCGAAGCACCCCTGCGTGTTTCCCGGGCACTAACATGAGACAAAAACTTGAAGTTATCATACACAGATATTTAGGAGACTTCGTGTGCAATACCTTGTGTAAGAAAGAAATGGTGTGAAATTCATAGGGCCTCTTAATTTTTAGTAAAGAAAGTTGATCATAGAATTGGGTTACTCGATCTCTTCTTGAAAGATGAAATATGAATCTGATGCAGTAATTTTGTGCACGTTGAAGTCTCTCAGAGAGCTCGGCAGACATGTCATTAATCACGACGTCACAATAATTAAAGTGAGTGAGAACTTCTAGAAGAGTTCATATTCAATAGAATAAGGGTTGCTCTAGCCCTTACTAGCAACACTTTGATATTCAGTGGTAAGCAGAGGCGGCTCGTCCATTAGGCGAAATAGGCGGCCGCCTAGGGCCCCGCACTTGAGGCAACGTATCCGCAATGGGACGGGTTGACGAAGATTTTTTTTAATTTTCAAGGACCAAGAATATCTCACAACTTACACTTTGTGGCAACTTAACTTTGTGGCCACAACAAATATGTGGCATCAAAAAGCATGTGTACCCCAACCTTTTTGTTGCCATTCGTAATTTGTTAACCACACTATGGCAGTTGCATCGGCTGAGAGGTCATTCTAAAAATTGAAATTAATAAAAACCTATTTAAGATCTACAATCAAATATACACACACATCAATGTCACAGGAAAGACTTTCATCTTTGCCAGTATTGTCAGTTGAATGAGACCTGACAAACCTGAACTACTCGTCTATCATTGATGAATTTAGTGCGGCCAAAAGTAGAAAAGTGCCTTTTAAATAACTATGAAAATTGAAATAACAATGATGTTGATATTATTTTTACTATTTGCTGCTTGTTACATTGAACTAATTCAAATCTTTAGTAGGCCTATTTCTCCCTAATCATTTAATAACTAAATGGAACAATAGCCAACAAGGTATTGCATGTTATTTTTAACACTACATGATATGTCAGGTAAGTTTATTAATTACCTGAAATAGAATTGTCTATACTATATTTCGCTTTTTATTTACTAATAAAATATATTTCATTTGTTGCATTTTATTTTATTTCAAAACCTTCATAACTCTATGGTCAAAAGGTAATTGTTTAAAATAAAGTAATTGGTAAAAGTAGAGAAGTCAGTCGTCAGTCTACCACTACGATTTTCATAATTACGACCCTCCCTCCCAAAATTAATCTCTGAAAAGATATGTATTATATTTTATTTTCATTTTGCGTCCTTATTTCTCCTAAACACGAATCTGAAATTCTATTCCACCAACGACAAATAAAAACAAAGAGAAAATGGGCAAAATTTGTATATTTGGGTAGCATACTGATTTTCTGTTGGGTAGCATACTGCATATTGTTTTTTTGTCATATTACTACGACCTTTCTTCGTAAACATAACAAATATGGGCGTTTTACCATTATTTCTTGGTTGCTATGCTACTGATTTTTTAATACGAACATGGATTTATTATTAAGTTTAATTTTTTACATTCATTTTCATTCTAAATGCTTAGGAAGTATATCTTTACAATTATATGGAAAGTCTGGTTTAAGTAAATTATAATTGTTGGGGGTTTTGGAAGTCACTTCTTTTGGAATTAGGGCCTCACAAAATAAACTTGCCTAGGGCCCCGTAGGGTCTATGGCCGCCACTGGTGGTAAGTAAAGTGCAAACCGTTTCAAACTGTGTATGCCTGCAAACACTGTTACAAATTTCAGTTACCTGCTCAGCCCATCCCAAGGTCCTAGTAATAGTGAGTCCAAGGTTACGTACTTTGTCGCTGTATTCAAGTGCCTGGTTGTTGAGAATAAGTTTCGGGATGTCATTGAAGTTAAGTTTGTTAAGAAGTTTGCTGTAACCAATTATTATGACTTGGGTTTTATTTTCATTCAGTTTCAATCCATGGCGGAGGGCCCAAGAGCTAATAGATTGTATGTCGGAGTTCATAAGAAATACACATCTGACCAAGTCAGTAATTGAAAAGTGGTGATATATCTGCAAGTCATCTGCGTACAAGTGAAATTTAGAGTTTAAAATTACATTAATATGTCATTGATATAAAGAGAGAAGAAAAGTGGCCCTAGCACTGTACCCTGAGGTACACCTCTAGTAACAGATCTCAAGTGTGAAGCACCATTACCAGCTTTCACACACTGTCTACGGTCAGATAAATATGACCTCACCCAGTCAACACAACCATCAGAAAATCCACTCCTCTTCAACTTAAGTAAGAGAAGAGGGTGAACAACGCAGTCGAAGGTCTTAGAAAAATCAAATAAAGTTAAGAGTGTCAATTGCCTACTGTCCATGGCACGACGAATATTGTCAGTTATTTTTAGAAGTGCAGATGTGGTACTGTGTTGTGGTCTGAATCCAGATTGAAAATTGGACAGGATATATATGACAATAATCCATATACAAAGAGGCGAATCGAACTAACAGTAAATTATTTAAAATGTATTGTTAGGCATTCCATAGAATTGTCAGCCCTCAGTGACAGACAAATCAGACATGAAAATGACAGCAAATCTATAATCCAGCAAGTGGCAACTGACGTATTGACAACTTATTCAGCATTCCACGATAATAACTGACTTCTAGCAATTGGTCCCATAAACATCCAATTAGTCATTGGACATGCGGGCAAGTTAAATGACAATTGACTTGGGAGTCTGTATACAATTGATGTGCGGTCCCTACTAATACTACAGTAGTAGTAAGCGCCTACTACAACAAAGCGATTTTAACGTTCAAGTTGTTTTCACTTGAGTTGGATATTTTTTAGTGTCATACGTACGGTTGGGACAGTTTTCATTGCCATACTGTGGGTGGTAGAGATGTCAAAGTTACACGTATGAGTTGTAGGGATTTTAATGTCATGCGTGTGGATGGTAGGTTATTTAATGTGTTGGGTATGTGTAAGATGTGTTTACTGGTTGACAGGATTGTAAATGGCAAACGTGTAGATGGACGTCAGTTATATGTACGTGTGAGTGGGTTGTTAATGCCATACTGTGGATGGTAGGTCGTCAGAGTTATACGTACGTGTAAGTGGGTTGTCAATGCCATACTGTGAATGGGAGGGTAGTCAGATATATACGTACGTATGAGTGGGTTGTCAATGACATGCTGTGAATGGGAGGGTTTTCAGAATTATACGGACGTATGAGTGAGTAGTCAATGACATACTGTGAATGGGAGGGTTGTCAATGACATACTGTGAATGGGAGGGTTGTCAGAGTTATACGTACGTGTTAGTGGGTTGTCAATGTCATAATGTGGGTGGAAGGGTCGTCAGAGCTATACGTACGTGTGAGTGGGTTGTCAAAGCCATACTGTGAATTGGAGGGTTGTTAGAGTTATACGTACGTATGAGTGGGTTGTTAATGACATACTGTGAATGGGAGGGTTGTCAATGACATACTATGAATGGGAGGGTTGTCAGAGTTATACGTACGTGTTAGTGGGTTGTCAATGTCATAATGTGGGTGGAAGGGTCGTCAGAGCTATACGTACGTGTGAGTGGGTTGTCAAAGCCATATTGTGGATGGGAGGGTAGTTAGATAAATACGTAAGTATGAGTGGGTTGTCAATGACATGCTGTGAATGGGAGGCTTTTCAGAATTATACGGACGTGTGAGTGGGTTGTCAATGACATATTGTGAATGGGAGGGTTGTCAGAGTTATACGTACGTATGAGTGGGTTGTTAATGACATACTGTGAATGGGAGGGTTGTCAATGACATACTATGAATGGGAGGGTTGTCAGAGTTATACGTACGTATGAGTGGGTTGTTAATGACATACTGTGAATGGGAGGGTTGTCAATGACATACTATGAATGGGAGGGTTGTCAGAGTTATACGTACGTGTTAGTGGGTTGTCAATGTCATAATGTGGGTGGAAGGGTCGTCAAAGTTATACGTACGTATGAGTGGGTTGTCAATGCCATTCTGTGAATTGGAGGGTTGTTAGAGTTATACGTACGTATGAGTGGGTTGTCAATGCCATATTGTGAAATGGAGGGTCGTCAGAGTTATTCGTACGTGTGCGTGGATTGTCAATGCCATACTGTGAATGGCAGGGTTGTCAGAGTCATACGTACGTGTGAGTGGGTTGTCAATGACATACTGTGAATGGGAGAGTCGTCAGAGTTATACGAACGCGTGAGTGGGTTGTCAATGCCATAGTGTGAATGGGAAGGTCGTCAGAGTTATACGTACGTGTGAGAGGGTAGTCAATGCCATTCTGTGGTTGGGAGGATCGTCAAAGGTATATGTGTGTGTGAGAGGGTTGTCAATGCCATACTGTGGATGGGAGGTTGTCAAAGTTATGCATACGTGTGAGTGGGTTATCAATGTCATACTGTGGGAGGGAGGACGTCAGAGTTATGCATACGTGTGAGTGGGTTGTTAATGCCATACTGTGAATGGGAGGGTCGTCAGAGTTATACGTACGTGTGAGAGGGTTGTCAATGCTTATGCTGAGGGTGGAAGGTCGTCAAATTTATACATTCGTGTGAGAGGGTTGTCAATGCCATACTGTAATGGAAGGGTTGTCAGAGTTATACGTACATGTAAGTGGGTTGTCAATGCCATACTGTGAATTGGAGGGTCGTAAGAGTTATACGTACGTGTAAGAGGGTTGTCAATGCCTTGCTGTGGTTAGGAGGATCGTCAAAGTAATGTCTGTGTGAGAGGGTTGTCAATACCATACTGTGGATGGGAGGTCGTCAAAGTTATGCATACGTGTTAGTGGGTTATCAATGTCATACTGTGGGAGGGAGGACGTCAGAGTTATGCATTTGTGTGAGTGGGTTGTCAATGTCATACTGTGGATGGGAAGGTCGTCAAAGTTATTCGTAGATGTGAGAGGGTTGTTATTGCCATGCTATGAATGGGAGAGTCGTCAGAGTTATACGTAGATGTGAGAGGGTTTTCAATGCCATACTGTGGGTGGGAGGGTCGTCAAAGTTATACGTAGATGTGAGTGGGTTGTTAATGCCATACTGGGAATGGGAGGGTCGTCAGAGTTATACGTAGATGTGAGAGGGTTGTCAATGCCATACTGTGGGTGGGAGGGTCGTCAAAGTTATACGTACGTGTGAGAGGGTTGTCAATGCTATACTGTGTGTGAGAGGGTCGTCAGAGTTATACTTACGTGTGAGAGGGTTGTCAATGCTATACTGTGTGTGAGAGGGTCGTCAGAGTTATACTTACGTGTGAGAGGGTTGTCAATGCCATACTGTGTGTGAGGTGGTCGTCAAAGTTATACATACGTGTGAGGGAGTCAAAGCTATACGTACGTGTGTGAGGGTTGTCATTGCAATACTGTGGGTGGGTGGTTAAAGTTATAGGTGTGGGTGGTAGAGTAATAAATGTATTTGCTGTGTCAGTGGGCGAAAGGTAGATATCGGCATAATTCTTAGTCACACAATGTGTGGGTACGTGTTTTGACAACACTGTTAGAATGCGGCAAAAGTATAAGATTGGCGTGGTATCAACAGTTGAGGTTAGGATGATAAATTCCAAATGTTTAATAAAAAACAGTATTTTATATTAGTTTTCCGAAAATGGTTTTACTGTGTTTATGTATACTTGATGAACTAAAATGGTCAATGAACGTGAAATTAAATAATCAAACAAACAATTATCTAATTTTCTGGAAAAATACATTTACTGATTGGGGTGATGATATTCAAAGTGACACCCATCCCGATTATTTTATGTATTTTTCGTTTATAAAACTTACAACTATTTGTTACAGCGTATTTTTAAGAGACTACAGTACTACATCATATCAATAGTCTACGATTGTAAATTATACTTTGTATGTTGTTATAAAAGGAAGTTGTTGTTATACTATTTTACAGAACATTCAAAATTATGTGATTAGATAATTTTACAATTAACTCCTATGTATCCGTAGTGAATGTGAGGGATTGTATCATTTACACTAGAGAAGATTTACGAATAAATAGCACAACAGTTTTAAATTTGTGGTTAATGATTGCTCGTTTTCAACTAAATTTAATTTATTTTTAGATCCTTAACTTCTGATGCCACTAGTACGTTAAAACGTCCTTGGCTATAATGGGACATGTAATGGTGATAGCGGAGCTAGGCCAACCAGACAGCTATGAGACCATTGGATTCCTTCGTAACTGGTCTAGCTGTTATACATACTTTCAACGTGGGTTATATATTTAATAATTCTGGACAATATGTCTTTTTATAATATACAGCTGTCGTTTTGATTATTTTAGGAAATCAAATCGTTTATTGTTCATTGACATTTAGCAATGTTTGGAACATAGTCAATCAGTGTTTATGTAAGGTATAAAAAGATTAAAATACAATTATACATATATATATATATATATATATATATATATATATATATATATAAGAAAATCATCAAATATAACAGTCATACAAATCAGAGAAAATCAGTGATTGCTTAAAAACTCGTCTATTGCATAATATGCCTTGTCTAAAAGTTATTGTTTTAACCTGCTTTTTAAACCCCTCTCACTATCACTTTTTCTTATATTATCTAGGATACTGCCAAATATGACCGGGTCAAGAAATGTAGATGATTTCTGAAAAATGGCTTTATGATGAAGAGATACGATAACATTATTTTTATTTCTTGTTTTGTAGGGATGACTGAGAGTAGGGAAAAGATATTGATTTTTGAAAACAAACCCAGCATAAGTGTAAATGAATAAGGATGGAAGAGTTACAATAGACTGATCACGGAACACCTGCCTACAGCTGTCTCTAAATCTTAGACCGAAAATGATCTTAACTACCCATTTTTGAAGTTTGAAAACTATTAAATTATGTGACTGGGACCGTGCCCCAGAACATGATTCCATATGACAAAACAGGAACAACGTATCCAAAATATATGATCTTTAAAAAATATGTGTTGAGGAAGGCAGAGAGATATCCAAGTGGAAACAAACAAGAGCTCATCCTAGAGCATACATTTGAAATTTGAGTGTCCCACTTTATCTTTGAATCGACATAAATGAAAAGGGCCGACATAGTCTTTATCCTTGAGAAAATGTTGTCTACGTAATATATGTGTATGTTATTGCATTGGGTGGGACATAAATGGAAAGGGCCGACATAGTCTTTATCCTTGCGAACATGTCGTCTTCGTAATGTATGTGTATGTTATTGCATGTGGGTGGGACATAAATGGAAAGGGCCGACATAGTCTTTATCCTTGCGAACATGTTGTCTTCGTAATGTATGTGTATGTTATTGCATGTGGGTGGTACATAAATGGAACGGGCCGATATAGTCTTTATCCTTGAGAAAATGTTGTCTACGTAATATATGTGTATGTTATTGCATTGGGTGGGACATAAATGGAAAGGGCCGACATAGTCTTTATCCTTGCGAACATGTCGTCTTCGTAATGTATGTGTATGTTATTGCATGTGGGTGGGACATAAATGGAAAGGGCCGACATAGTCTTTATCCTTGCGAACATGTTGTCTTCGTAATATATGTGTATGTTATTGCATGTGGGTGATACATAAATGGAACGGGCCGATATAGTCTTTATCCTTGCGAACATGTTGTCTACGTAATATATGTGTATGTTATTGTATGTGGGTGGGACGTAAATGGAAAGGGCCGACATAGTCTTTATCCTTGCGAACATGTCGTCTTCGTAATGTATGTGTATGTTATTGCATGTGGGTGGGACATAAATGGGAAGGGCCGACATTGTCTTTATCCTTGCGAACATGTCGTCTACGTAATGTATGTGTATGTTATTGCATGTGGGTGGGACATAAATGGAAAGGGCCGACATTTTCTTTATCCTTGCGAACATGTCGTCTACGTAATGTATGTGTATGTTACTGCATGTGGGTGGGACATAAATGGAAAGGGCCGACATAGTCTTTATCCTTGCGAACATGTCGTCTACGTTAATATATGTGTATGTTACTGCATGTGGGTGAGATAGGTTTACGATGCGGGTGGCGTCGCAGGCACATATTCCCCCTCCCCTTTGTTCTCTTCTCCATACCGTTCGCCCCGGCCCCTGCCACTGATTGTAAATAGTATTTATAAGGTTCACTGCTTGGTATATTTCTTTCTACGCTAAATTCATTTGACACTGTAGAAAACCTATTAAAATCTCTTCTACAGAAAATACACCATTGGTTAAGAGGCGTTTTAAGAATGTAACCATAACTTTCGTTTTGAACAAATTTGTGTTAATTTGATTGTTCAAAACTGTGAACTTGCTTCTATACAACGGTTCATTGTAAATCTTGTTGACCGAAATTCAAAACTGACAAAATCATATTAAAATTATTTGTTTTTATTTATTCATTCTTAAGTCGCCGATCGTCAAGATATGGGCGAGTATGGATTCCGAATGAGTGTAGACGAGCGAATGTAGTCATTGTTGTAAACTTGGGAAGACCATTTTCTTATAACGAGTCATTAATTAACAGACTAATGACAAATGAACAGCCGGTGTTTATCAGCTGATCCCTTTAAATATTCATTGTAACTGTGATTGGGATCGATCTGAGAACCTTCAGCTTTAGAAGGTGGGTTTCAACCAACTACGCTACCGACAAATATATAATTTAAAATTCCTGCAGATAAATAATTTATGCATCTAAAAACATTTCAATGCTGATCCTTTTCACCAGCTTATCATGTGGATTTGCAAACCAACACGCTAATTTAAAGATGTACAAATTTTACATTTCTTACTGTTTCTCTGTTGGACCAGTGATGTGATGACTTTCTTTGGCATCCCTGAAGCATTTACCTTATTATGTAAAATATTTGTATATAGAATGTAGAACTTGAATTGGACTTTTTTTAAACATAGTTTGTAATGGTTATGACGTTGGAATGTAAAATAAAATAAAACGTTGCGTGTGAAACAAAAACTAATTTCAAATCAAAACATAATTATTTATCCCCAGAAGATGCCTGAACATAAATATAGGTTTTAAGTGAACTCTTTCAGTTTTGATTGTACTGTGGTTAAAATCCCTTTGTTTTGACTCCAAAATACTCTTAAAACAAACAAAAAAGTAGCAATTATTTATTTCCTTGTGGTATAAGCCCATTTCCATCTACACACCAATTTTAAAGTTTTTAGCTTGTCCAGAAGTGACTTAATGCGGGTTTAAGATCAATGGTTATAAGTGTGGGGAAGTTCAGAATACAAGGTCTCTTTGTATTCGCTGTACGCGATTTTCTAATGCGTTTTCCTTCAAGAACCCTTTGAGGTGAGCAATTACCTTCTGTTCATCTTAGGACCATTAACTTGTGTTCACGGAATTGTTACTTTGATATGCCACTGGCAATTTCTTCTCATGACTAGTCAAAACAACCAAGGTCAGACAATTTAGTATGTTGGAGTCGTCAACCTTCCCAGTGTCCAGTCACGCTAAATCGATATTTTTGTAACTAACCAAAACAAGTTTTTGAGGGCATGAATCAGTTTATAACTGCGTAGAATCAAAAGTACAGGAAGTTAAAGTAGATTTTAGATCCAAAACACGATTAAAACTTAGCCAAAGTTGGAAAATGATTAATGCGATTCGAATTGTTGGGAGACTGTGTACTAACTACGGTGTAAACGAATGAAGTGAATGTAATTTATATACATGTGAAAAGCCTGTGGTAAGAACTAAAGGTGAAAGAGATAAATATGTCATACAGTGAAATCGTGACATAATAAAAGAAACATATTACTTTGCACGAACTAAGTAAAATATCGTAAGATTTTACTTTGGCCAATTCGTCTGAAAATTGATTTAATAACCTAACGAATAATTCCGGTGGATAACAATTAATATTTTTGATTGGGTTGACAACAATACTAGACCCGTTGTAAAAATAGCATATCAATATAACATACAAAAACTAACAAACCTTTAATAGGAACATTAAAAATGTCAATTGCTTATACGGTACTTAAAGAGTTTTTAAGAAACGTTTAAACACTCGTCATGTAGATTTAAATTAGACTTGCAGAAATTAAAGGTAAAACCCCTAATTTATACAACTGGTGTATTAATTCCTCGATAACTTAGGTTTGATATGGTAAGACATTCAAGCACCACTGACCACTACAGAAATAGATTAAAACGAACATTTTAGAACGATGTTATCAAATTGCATTACAGTATTGACATATTATTTCTTACACGAACACAAGGGTTCGGCTAGGTTGTAAGCAAGCACCAGTTTTATCAGGGTGTGCTTATCAACCATATGTGTCTGATATCACAATAATTTATTATTTAGATTCAAACTGACCTCGTCCGTCAGCCGCTCGTTTATTAGTTTTAGTTTAAATAAATTTCGCACCAATAAAGTTGTATTGAAATACTGAATTGGCGTTGTTTTCTTAGTCAATACGAATACAAGAGACTGCAACATAGGATATTTATGTCAGCAATCATGAAACATTTCCAATTGGAATAAAATGCAATAGAAACGTTTTTATCGAAAAGATACGCCTAACCTGACGTAATGTATCCAGCCTTACCTATGTACTTAACGAAACATAATCTAACATATCGAAACTTAACTTTAAAACGTAAAACTAACAAAAAAAGATTTATTGGAAAACGTTTCACAAAATATTGCATTATATTTGACTTTGCTCCAATATTTAATTTTGTTTATGCATTTAACGTAAGCCTACAGATAAAATGAAAAATATTCTAAAACTTGCGTTTATTTGCACTTTCAAATTATTTTTACGTAAAACCTCATCTCCTGAAGTTTATCAAGTTAATCTCCACATTAGTATTTTAGATCGGTAGATAAGTACTACTTACTATATATGAGTTCAAGACATTTGGATTGTCTCCCAGACAGGGGCTTGTATTTCTTGGAATTAGTTCTAGTCTGTTGTCGTCAAGTCGGTCGGAACGGGACTCTGCGTAATTGTGTTGACCCTTAGTTCGTTTTGTTAGTTAGTGGTTCCCTTGTTGCGGATATAAAGAACTAAAATATCTGCTAACTGTGCTGGAGGGAAACGTGAAATACGCTCTATCTTCTGGCAATATTCACTGCAGATTTTTTATGACGTTCTTACATTCTTACATTCTTACATATGAGACGCCGACACAACGTTGTGCGTATTTTAAGGCGAATATGAATGGTTTCATGAGTGTAGGATGAGTGTGGATGAGTGTAGTCTGGTTACTAACTGAGTTCAACTGTTCCTCAGAAAGGGCAATTTATTAATAGCCCAACAGCCAGGGCAACTAAGGGACCTACAGCTTTACTTGGAATCCGAACCACGTAGTGCTGGTCTGGTTTTCAGCTAATTGACAAGTCTGATACTCAGTTATCTCCCCCACACAACATCCGCACAATGATTACCACCCAACATGGACACCCCAGACTTCTCGACTTCTCTAGTAGTGTCCACGCCGATAGAAACCACCAAGCGGACGCCATGTCGGTATTAAGAGGACCGAGCATCCAACCTATCGCCTACAATCTCCCAAACACTTTGTCCCCATGTAGCTGGGTTACAGCACTGCGCCACCAGTGCCGACCATGTAATGTTCTACAAACATTACATGGAATGGCAGATAAATGTACCAACTGCAGAAAAAAATCATCACTTTTTACAGTAAAATATTTTCTTTTTCTTATAAATGGTTTTCAATGAACGGAGTGGATTCGTAAATGTATTACAAGTTCTCATTTTTTTCTTGTAATTTATTGAAATAGAGTGTCCCCTATTACAAAACAGAAAGTTTAGTAAAACTATATTGTTATTAACTGTCCTACTCAGATTACCGTATTGATTTATATATATATATATATATATATATATATATATATATACAGGGTGTTCAAAAAGTCTTGAAACCCCTTAATATTTTACTATATAGTATTAATGAACACAGAACAATGAAACTCTAGGATTACGTCCTCACTGGGGTTACTGACTTTTTAGCCATCTTAACTGTCCTTTTTCGATTTGGGGGGACGTCCTGTGGATGAAGTCTAAAAAATCTTAAATGTAAGCATAGTCGAGTTATACCTCATTTTAAAGGTCATTGTTAGAGGAATACATTGTCACAACCCCGACTGGAAAAGGACTACTCGTTTGGAAATAGTAGGCTCTCAAAGTTCCAATGAAGCCAAACTTTTGGAGGCTCTTATTTCCAAAAGAATAGTCTTTTTTCAGTCGGGTTGCGGCAACGTGTTCCTATTACAACGACCTTTAAAAAGATGTATAACTCGACCTATGCTTACATTTAAGATTTTTCAGATTTCCTCCACGGGACGTCCCCCCAAAGCGAAAAAGGACAGTTAAAACGACCAATAAGTCAGTAACTACAGTAAAGACGTAATCCTAGAGTTTCATTGTTCTCCGTTGATTAATAAAATAAATATTAAGGGGTTTCCAGACTTTTCAAACACCCGGTATATATGCCTACTATATATGAAATGAAAAATGAAGTTATGAATGTGAAGTCCTCTCTAACGCTTAACCCCACTTATATGTGTATGTAAATAAAATATTTTGATACATTGCGTTTCTATATTGCAAACAATTTATAATAATAAGTATGGAATGCTTAATATTAAAAAAAATGTATGGTACATGCTAGATTTTTGTCATTAAATTAAACATTATTTAAAAAATGTTTATATTAATTCAATTTATACATACTATTTTGCAGAATTCTTAAAGAGTGGCGTATTACTTTTTTTGTAATATTTTGCATTTTGGTCTGACGAGTGTCAAAACATATTATGTGCGTAAAATACTACAGTTAATTTTCTTTAGTTTAACACTGAAATTCTATTTATAAAGGTGATTTACTATGTAAAGTAACGCCATGAGATTAAAATTTTAACTTTAAAACCAATGAGACAGTCCTGATGTACTGTAAATGTTTTCCAGAACTCTAAAAATGGTCATCTTATGTAGTTATTTTACGTTGTATCTAACTTCTCAACGCTAATCCTAAGATATGGGCATAGAGATTTATACTCTCCCAAATATGCACAGATACATGCGCGATGACCTTATTCTTTATGAATTAATGTTGTCATGCTTTTTAACTAAGCTCAGATGAAACATAGAAAAGATAAGTATTTATCAGTATTTATTATCAGGCCAGTAGGGTAAAAAGAGATGTATGGTTTATCGTGGATTCCGAACCACGTAGTATTGGCTAACTAACACGTGTAATATACAGTTCTCTCCCGTACAGAAACATCTGAGCTCTGACCACCACGCAACATGGACACCCCAGACTTCTTCAGTGGTGTCCTCTGCCTAGATCTGATGTCAGAAAGCAACTAACACGCTATCCGCCAGAAACTGGAGACTTTATCTCAGACTCATGGCAACTACTGAACAGACTCTATTTCGGTATTCAGAAGACTGAGAATTGAACTTCCCTTCTACAGTATCCACATTACATAATCCCTAAGTACAATACTACACAATTTCTAAGCCATGCTAAGCTATTTCAAAGTTTCAAATCCACATATCATTGAGAAGCTTGTTTAAAATTGTTTGTAAAATGACTAGCAAATAGAAAGATTGTATATTTATTTTTCTTATACTTAAAAATACGAAAGGGAGAATATTTACATAATACTGTATCTGAGTTAATTCCAATTCTACGTCCTCATGTTTAGTATGAACTATAGGATGCCATGTAAAGCTGTAGATCCTGGCTATTGGGCTATTAATAAAAATAGTCCTTTCTGAGCTAAGTTGAACTCAGATTGTAACAATGACTACACTCATTCATCTACACTCATCACACTCATTCAAAACCCATATTCGCCCATATCTTGACGATCGGCGTATTAAGAATAAAATAAATAAATAACTCTTATATATTTTATGGCTTTCAATGCCAGATTAAAAAAAAGATGAGGACAAAAGCAAGATCAAAAATGTTAAATCTAAAAATAAATTTTAAGTACAACAAGTATATTTTTGGTAGCCGAACTGTCACTTGTGTTATATCACAGGTTTGTCAGTTGCCAACCAAAAAATTGACTCTGCTCAAGGCCAACAACATTGTAAACATATAGAAACATCATATAGCCCCATAATATAGAAATGAAGAATTTACAATAGTTCTTTAAAGTTATTCTTCTTTCCACTCGTTACATTCCTAGCGAGAATCACTGAGTTTATTAAGATTGTTCTTTTTTCCAGAATGTAAGTTATATTGAGAATAGCTTTGCAGCATTTTCTAAAATGACTTTATGATGGAAATATTTATTTCATGATGCTGAAAAACTGCCAAGAATATTAATTTTACTGTGGATATTTTTGCAATTATACTAAATAAATATCCACAGTAAAATTAATATTCTTGGCAGTTTTTCAGTATCATGAAATAAATATTTCTTATCATAAAGTCATTTTAGAAAATGCTGCAAAGCTATTCTCAATATAACTTACATTCTGGAAAAAAAACAATCTTAGTAAGCTCAGTAATTACTTTGGTAATATCCGTAATTAATTAAAGTAGGTACCATAACTGCATTGTGGTTTCTACAATCCATATTGACAACATATTTCTGATCACTTCTTCAATCCTTACAGCTTCACCCTTCCTTCTTCAATTCCTGGTTTATCATAGGTGTACATATATTTCTTGATCTTCCTCTTAAAGACTAATGCCACCTGGCCAAAACACAAAACTCATTTATGTTTTGTTAGTTTTAACACTTAAAATGATTCAATAATAATTTTATAAAAACTTATTAACATTTATAATATAAACAAGAAAACTATCTACTCTTATGGGTCCTATGAAGCTCATAGGCGGCAACAGACAAAATTTTTTGGGGGGCTAATCTTGACTAGAAGGACCGGGGGGTCTGGGGTGTATGGAATTCCCCCCATAAACGGGTGGTCCGGGGGTACTCCCCCGGAAAAAATTTTACAAATAGGCACCATGAAACACATTTTTCGCCATTCTAGCACTTAATTTCTTCACTAAAACAGGCGTGTTTATTTTACTGAAAAATGTAAATTTCCTACCTGAATTAATTTATT